>JAAWXA010000302.1:16299-32825 GCA_038090715.1 Florisuga fusca
TCTTGTTGGTTATGCTATGATGCGTAGCCTCCCTTTTATGAGGGTATTGCCCTCAACGCTTCCTTTACCTCTTCATCAGCCGATAGTCCAACCCAATGTAGAGGGGACACGCCGCCAAAAGGAATGACCCTGAACCAAGTCAGGGGCAAAGGGGTGTGTTTTGGTAATACCAGCCTGGCAAACTGGGACAGTCCTGTCTGTGCAAAAATCGTTGTGATTGACAAAACCCGTAAGTGGGGAATCCCATCCGCGCCCGGAATGTGGATTTGCCATCAATTGGGCATAACCCCCTGTGTATCCCTTAAACGTTTTAATTACACTACTGACTTTTGTGTGCAGATTTTGATTGCTCCCAGGGTCTTATACCATCCAGAAGAAGAAATGTACTATCAATGGGAACGGACAAACATCGGTCTACAAAGAAGAGAGGTGCTGACAGCCATCACGATAGCGACACTGCTCGGCCTGGGAGCAGCCGGCACTGCCACGGGAGTGGCCTCCCTGGCGACCCAGCAGCGAGGCCTGTCTCAACTGCAAGCAGCCATCGACGAAGATCTAGAGAAAATGAGAAATCAATGACCTTTCTGGAGCGATCTGTCTCCTCACTTTCTGAGGTTGTGTTACAAAACAGACGGGGACTAGACCTCCTGTTTTTGCATCAAGGAGGCCTCTGTGCCGCCTTGAAAGAGGAGTGTTGTTTTTATGCTGATCACACCGGAGTAGTCAGAGACTCAATGGCAAAACTGAGAGAAAGATTAACTCAACGAAAAAGAGAAAGGGAAGCCCAACAAGGGTGGTTTGAACCATGGTTTAACCAATCGCCGTGGTTAACCACCCTGATATCTACCTTAGTAGTGCCAATCGCAATGATCATGATGACACTGATCTTTGGACCTTGTATACTGAATAGGCTCGTGGCATTTATCAAAAGCCGATGGAACAGGTTAATATCATGTTGATAGAATGCCGGCAACTACTTTGAGAATGTGTTTACTCTGTATTACCTCTAGATATCCCCAAGTTACCTCAGGTTCCACTCTATTACTACCTCTTACCCCTGAACTTCCTTACTTACTTGTCACAACTAACTTATTAACCTACCCTACCTCCCAATTGTTCATGGTACTTTATGTTTTTTACTCTGGTTTATGGTATATATTTTTAAATATATTTTTTTACAGGAATTTTGTACTGGTAATGTAAGTAGGCTTTTTAGGATTGGTGCATTCTAGCTAGCTGTGTTATACGTGTGTTTTAGTTCGTGATTGCGGCTATCGGTAATCCTAGGATATTAAAACAAACAACCCCTGGTGTACAGTCTCGGACTTGGCCAATCTGAGACTGACACCGGAAGATGTTGCTTGCTGATGGCTGGGAGGCTGGCCACCTCTTTAGCCTAGGTGAAGCAACGTATAACAGCATGGGTTTGTCCATGTTTGTTCCAGGATTGCTGATACCTGCAGTAAGTTTAGTTTAAGCATAAGTTTAGATTTCGATATTAATTCCATGAATTTTTACTAATAACACTAATGGAATTTTTTAAGATTGTTGTATTCTAGCTAATTTAGTTATGCATGGGGAGGGGGGAAATGTAGTTAGTCAGGGTCTGGCGGTCGGAAGATATCGCGCTGTACGGGAAGGTAGGGCCCCTTCTCTGATCAGTAAGAAGATCATGATGTAAGCAGACTGGAATGAAGCCTAGGAGATATGAGGCTGTATCTCCAGGGAATAAAAGCCATTTTGCCATCCACCACATTGGTGTCTGTGTGCTGATGGCCCGAGCAACCCGAGGTTGGTCGCCGTGCCGTTCCTGAACCAGGTCGCCACGCCTTGTGAAGGCAACAGGTGGTGGTGATACAGTGACCATTTCTGAAGTCCCCTTTCCAGACACAGACTCTCCAGACAAAGGCCATTCCCATTCCTCTCCAACTGTCCCCTTCTCCTACTCTGTGTTCATTCAGATGCCTCTCCCCTGGGTGCTGCTTTGAGCAGCAGGTTGTTCAAAGCTCGCCTGTCTTTCAGCAGCCTGATTGTCTCTTTAGCCACCTCTCTCATGAGGATCACATCTCTCTTTTCCCATCTGCCTCTCTAAACCATTTCTGAAAATCAGGAGATGATCTGGTAAAATGTATTAAAGGAGAACAAAACATGAAACCAAAAAAAAACCCAGAATAAGTTTTCATTAATCACATATGAAATGTTCCCCACTTAACTACAGTGGGAAAACCTCTCCAATTAGCTGTACAAGTCTTGAAGATGTGAAGAATATCCCATGGAGAGCCATGGCCCTTTAGTGCTCTCTGTATTTCAATGAGCCCCAGGGTGTGTTTGGTGCTGAGTCCTGATCCTCAGGTGCTGAGAGATGAATGAACAAACTGCTCCAGAAGTCAGAATGGAACCTGAAAGTACCTTGAAGCATTGATTGGCCCCACTGAGGGCCATTGCTGCCAGAGCCTCCCCATGGCCTTGTTAGAGCAGATCACTGGAGGCCATGATTGCAGGGAGGCAAAGATTCTGTAAAGGTGGCTCTGAAGCCAAGGATTTTTCATTATTTGTGTATTAATGAAGCACTGAGGCCAAACTCTGAACCCCAGGCAATGGGAAGGCAGAGCCCATCCCTCACTTGTGGGTCAGGACTCTTCCTGGGGACAGTGGAGTATGAAAATGAGTAATAAATAAAATTCGGACACATCCTGACCTCCCCAAGAAGGGGAAACAAAGTCCAGAGCTTCAGGACAAAATTGCTCCTGGCAGACCGTGGTGGTGGAGGCAGCTGCCATGTCTGAGGTGACAAAGCCCTTGGTCCTGTTGGGCCTTTCAGCCTTCCAGAGCCCTTGGCCACCTCTCCTGCAGGCTGCCCTGCACTGTCCATGCCTGCAGCTCCTTCTTGAAACTGCTTTCAACAGGCTTTAAACTGAAGGAGAAGGAGGGAGGAACTCAAGATGGCAATGATCACCCCACCATCACCACTACAACTGATCTGGGATTAAACCAGGCCTGCTGACCCCAGGAGTCCAGCCTGGACTTTCCCAGGGCTGCCCTGAAGCCTTGGTGGTGATGTGAGAGTTACTGGGGGTGAGGGGGGAGGAACATGGTACCATTTTTCTGTATATTTGTATATATTTAGTAGTTTTTCCTTTTTCTCATTACTGTTTCATTAAAGCTGTGTAGTTTAGTTTCCAACCCATAAGTCTCTCTCCCTTATTCTCTCTCCTTTCTTTATCAGGGTGGGGAGGGGCATTAATAGAGAGCTTCTGTCATTGGGTTAATTGCCAGCCCAGCGTTGAGCTCTGACAGATTTATTGGCGCCCAACGTGGGGCTGAGCTGGAGCCCAGTTCAAATTTCAACTCATTGACCTGAAGAGTTGGAATTTTGACTTCAGTGGGAGGAAACCCAGATGGCTCCGCTGAGAGGGAATCAAAAAAGTTTCTTAGGAAATGTCCCAGGGTTGGAAATGAAACCAATCCTGCTGTACCTTTGGCACTCAGGGTATGTGATCTGTGGCTTTTTATCTGGGATGAGTGTTGCTCTTTGGTTCATTCTTGGTAAGAGCTGCTTACAAAGCGGAGTTGTGATATGGTCTGCAACAGCGTGGTACATGGTACAGTGGGTTTGCATACACCTAGGAGATACACATAGGATACACATTGCATACACATAGGAAATATCCCTGAGAGCTTTTCCAAGGGTGGCTGCTTTGACCTGTGGGCAGTCTATTTCCTCTTGACAGGGATATTTCCTATGTGTATGCAATGTGTATCCTATGTGTATCTCCTAGGTGTATGCAAACCCACTGTACCATGTACCACACTGTTGCAGACCATATCACAACTCCGCTTTGTAAGCAGCTCTTACCAAGAATGAACCACAGAGCAACACTCATCCCAGATAAAAAGCCACAGATCACATACCCTGAGTGCCAAAGGTACAGCAGGATGGGTTTCATTTCCAACCCTGGGACATTTCCTAAGAAACTTATTTGATTCCCTCTCAGCGGAGCCATCTGGGTTTCCTCCCACTGAAGTCAAAATTCAAACTCTTCAGGTAAATGAGTTGAAATTTGAACTGGGCTCCAGCTAAGCCCCACGTTGGGCACCAATAAATCTGTCAGGGCTTAACGCTGGGCTGGCAATTAACCCAATGACAGAAGCTCTCTATTAATGCCCCTCCCCACCCTGATAAAGAAAGGAGAGAGAATAAGGGAGAGAGACTTATGGGTTGGAAACTAAACTACACAGCTTTAATGAAACAGTAGTGAGAAAAAGGAAAAACTCCTAAATATATACAAATATACAGAAAAATGGTACCATGTTCCTCCCCCTCACCCCCAGTAACTCTCACATCACNTAAAATTTTACGTATTTCAGTTAATAACTGATGTCACCCTGGTGCAGGGTGCTCCTCCATGTGCTGCAGATCCACATCTGCCCCTCCGAGCTCCTCCATGGGCTGCAGGGGACAGCTGCCCTCTCCCCACAGCCTGCAGGGGAACTTCTGTTCTGGCCCTTCCTTCATTCACTGACCTTGGGCTCTTGTGGAGGGCTGGCAGCAGGCTTCCACCTCCTTCTCCATGGACAGACATCTGGGGCATTTGCTGCCACAGACATTCCATGGTCACCTAGGGCAGCTGCTGACTCCTGAGGGAGGTGCTCTCCCAGATAGGGGCACCCCAGGTCTCCACAGCCCTTATATACCCCCAGGGTCACTGCAGAGACCCCCATGGCAATGGTGTCCAGGCACCAGACCTGCATCACAAAGCCCTGGGGGTGGCTGTGGAGACTCCCAGGCCTGGAACCGGCTGGGACTGTGTCACACAACAAGGGAATCATGGAATGGGTTGGGTTGGAAGGGTTGAAGATCATCTAGTTCCAACCCAACCCATTCCATGATTCCATGATCCCACTCAACTGAAGCCAACCCTGCCCCTGTCCCCATGGAACTCACTTCTTGATCCCATCCACAGCATCAGCCTCAGTCAGCAGCAGTGTCTCTTGGAGCTGCTGGAGGGTGAGCTTCCCGTGCTCCTCCTGCTGCATGATCCTACAGATCATTCCCATGACCCTCCAGACCATTCTGAATCACAGAATACCTCAGGCTGGAAGAGACCCCTGAGCATCTCCTTGTCTGAGTGCCCTGCTCAAGGTAGGATTGTGGGGTTTTTCCATTCAGGCAGACATGTACTGAACAAGCTGCATTCAGGAATGTTTTGAAGAACTGACCTTGCAGGAATGAATAACACCGGTACTGGCTTTGGAGAAAAACAAGATATGAAGCAGATGAGGTTGCTCAAGGGCTTCCCCAGCGTGACTTCATCCACCAAGGGGCGGAAAGTGCCTTTTGTCCCACTCCACAGGGTTCAGGGATGGGTTTTTATTCTCCTAGGAGAACTTCCACAAGAGGGGTTGACTGAGCATGGATACTATTTTAAAGGTGATCCATGGCTGTGAAACATCTGCTGCAATCAAGCAAGCTAAGTCAGTCTCTAGGTAGTATAAATTAGAAGATTTTAAACCCTGAAAAGTCCTGAACCACACCCTTGGCCAGGTTGGTTCCTACTAATGGGACTACACAGGTTTTGACATCCCAAGGACAATAAAAATTTTCAGAACTTCAACTACTGCAATTAGTGATAGGGAGAAGGAGAAGATCAGGAATGATGTCCCCTCCATAAAGGAGAAAATGGGAAAAGTGTAATTAAAACTCATTTCCAGATGATGACATTCAAAGCACAGAGACAGGTTTTGCACCAGTTTCTCCTAAGAAAAACAGTGAAAAATGTAAGTAAGAGTCTGTAGAAGGTGAACTATGGAGGTGACGTCCATGGTGGCTGCAGGTCCCGGGTCAGTGTCAGCACCAGTGGCACATAACACAGCCCAGTGATACCCTTAAGCAGACTGCAGAGCTGACATTCAGCAGAACAAGGAGTGAGGAAGGTGTGACATCCCACAGCTCTAAGAACAGCTCTGAGACCAAACCAACCAACAGGGTGACCAGTGACTCTTAAACCCGTATGGGGAAAACTTATAACTAAATGTTTCAACACGCTCTTATCAGATATTTCTTTGTGTCTGCCCTTTGTGCCCCACGTTGGGCCCAAATAAAGATGTTGTGGTTGAACCCCAGCCAGACACTGAGCACCACACAGCCACTCACTCAGCTTTCCCCCAGCAGTGGGGTGGAGGAATGGATTGAGACAAGAAAATTTTAATGACTGATTAATGATTAAATACTCCTCTTTGCTCATTCCCACTCCTCTCACCTCTGCTGCTGCTCTCAGCTTCAGGCAGTCAAAGCTCACAAACATTTCAGCACTCTGATTGCCTCCTCAGCCAACTCTGGCACTGTGTTTGTGTCCATCTCTTTGTGTCTCTTGACCCAAAGGGTTTCTCCTAAGATTATCCCTTGTGGAAAGGTGACCTCATTAGGGGCAGCTGGTACTGAGCATCTGGTTGAGGAGTGTGTTTGATTGGCCATGACACTTTATCCTGCTTTGCTTTGCTTTGTTGGCAAAGAGGAAAAGTCCTGCTGTGCCCGTGTGCAGCAGTTCTCTAAGGAAAAGAGGGGGGAGCTGGTGCAAAGGAGCTGTACCATCCAGCTGCAGAGAGCAGGGGAGAAGTCTGATGTGAGGAGAAGTGATGCAAGTCCCAGGGGCCAAGGAGAGCAGTGGTGGGGTTGGGGAGGTGAGGAGCAAGGGTGTCCATCCAGTGTCAGACCTCAAGGAACTGCTTCTCCTTCTGCTGCAGACCTCCTGAGGAGACCCTCTGGGTCATTATCACTGGGAGAATGCTGCAGGAACATCTTCTCTGAAGTACAGAGTAATGAAATATTCCCTTTCAACTAAGAGTGTCAAGACTGCACTTTGAAATCTTCCTCCTGAAATCCATCAGGAATAAATTAATAACTCCAGGGAGCTATACAGGACTTGAAGACATTAAGGAAATGATAAAAAGTAAAGAATTCCTTTGGGCTTTCGAGGCTCATTACAATAAATTCAGATACTGAGAGAAGAATGCAATAAATCTCTGATAAAGTCAGGCAGAAGAAAACCCCAAAATACTTTGTTACTATGTGGAAGGGACGTGTAGGGGTTAAAACTGGAGTGGTTGAGATGGAGATCTGAGGCAATGTTTTGTAGAGGGACAGTGGAAATGGAGCCAGGACCAGGTTGGAGTGATTTGTTCAAGGATAAGGGAAAAGAATGAGGAAGGCCTTCCTGCTGAGTAAGGGGGGTCAGAGTGAACCCCCTTGCTTTCTAAACTCCTGCTCAGAGGACTCCAGATGTGGTTGGATTCAACCCCAATATGAGAGGAATCCCTGAAAAAGGAGATCAGGTAAAGAAGTCACAGTTGTATCCTTTATTTATTTCAATGCACAGAGAACAAAGATCTTATTTAAAAAAAAAACTATCTAGCAGCCTCTGTTTGACACCAGAATGGAAGACAGAGAACTGGAAATGGTACAAACAAAGAGATTCCTTTTCACACAGCATTATCACATGTAAAATATGCCACTTGCCTCCACCATGAGGACTCCGAGAAGGCAAGCTGAGCCTGTGATGAGACCCATTGTGAATGATAAGCCATAGATTATAAAACATATGCATAAGATTTAATTACTGGGATTTCATTCCTTATGAAAGCAATCCTGTTATCAGTTTCCGCACAGAACCCTTGAGCTCCTGGTTCCTCATGCTGTAGATGAGGGGGTTCACTGCTGGAGGAACCACTGAGTACAGAAATGACAACACCAGGTCCAGGGATGGGGAGGAGATGGAGGGGGGCTTCAGGTAGGCAAAAGCTGCTGTGCTAACGAACAGGGAGACCACGGCCAGGTGAGGGAGGCACGTGGAAAAGGCTTTGTGCCTTCCCTGCTCAGAGGGGATCCTCAGCACAGCCCTGAAGATCTCCACATAGGACAAAACGATGAAAACAAAACAGCCAAAAGCAAAACAGCTTAATACAAGAAGCCAGATTTCCCTGAGGTAGGAGTGTGAGCAGGAGAGCTTGAGGATCTGGGGGACTTCACAGAAGAACTGGTCCAGGGCATTGCCCTGGCAGAGGGGCAGGGAAAATGTATTGGCTGTGTGCAGCAGAGCAGTGAGAAACCCAGTGCCCCAGGCAGCTGCTGCCATGTGGACACAAGCTCTGCTGCCCAGGAGGGTCCCGTAGTGCAGGGGTTTGCAGATGGCCACGTAGCGGTCGTAGGACACGATGGTCAGGAGAAAAAACTCTGCTTGAATGAAGAATAAAAAGGAGAAGATCTGTGCAGCACATCCCATGTAGGAGATGTGGGTGTTGTCCCAGATGGAATTGGCCATGGCTTTGGGCAGAGTGGTGGAGATGGATCCCAGGTCGAGGAGGGAGAGGTTGAGGAGGAAGAAGTACATGGGGGTGTGGAGGTGGTGGTCACAGGCGATGGTGGTGATGATGAGGCCGTTGCCCAGGAGGGCAGCCAGGTAGATGCCCAGGAAGAGCCAGAAGTGCAAGAGCTGCAGCTCCCGCCTGTCTGCAAATGCCAGGAGGAGGAACTGCCTGATGGAGCTGCTGTTGGACATCTGATGCCTCTGGGGATCTAGACCTGTCATTGGAAGAAAAGGAAAGAAAAATTTAGGGTGGTCTTCACTCAAAAAACTTTTTTAAATTTGTTCTACAGAAATAAAAACTTCTTCTCCCCTTTACTGAACACCTTTGGCATGTCCTTTTCAAACACTCTGGCTGGTGCTGCTGGAGGTCCATAAAAGAGCAGGAGGGGTAATTCCTGCCTTAAAGAGATCAGTAGAAAAAGAACACGAGGGATCTCAGATTAAATCAACTCTTAACATCCAAGAGCTCTTAAGAATTGTCACCCCCAATGCACCTGAACCCTCAGAGAAAACAGATTAAAATACTGTGGATAGTTTCATTTGGTGCAGTTTCCAAAACACACCTTTTAATGCAGAATCCCCTGGAATTTCTGCTGCTCTGCAGGTGAAACCCTGAGGGTGCTGAGAGGCAAAGGGACTGTCCCTTAGTGCAGAGTGAGGACAGCTGCTCTGTCCATCAGTCCTGCTCTCAGCTGCAGAAAGAGGCAAAGACCCTAAAGATGGGGTATCCTGATGGGAGGTGGGCTGACCCCCAGACCCACACCCTGCAGTCCCCACAGCCCCAAATCTCAGGTGGTTTGGATGCTTTTCCTCCATGGACACAGCAGTACAACAGGACCTGCAGCATCAGTGTCTGAGCTGCACCCAAATCCTCACCCCCCAGCCCAGCAAAAAGAAGGGGAATAACAAGGGCAGCAGCAGGGGCAAGAGGGGAACCTGCCAAAGTTCTGCTGCCAAGAGAGTGGGGACAGGGAGACACAGGCAGAGACTCCAGCATTTCTCCTCTCTGGTGGATGGGGAATGCTGCTGGAAGGCTCCTCAGAATTCAGTGCCCATGATCTGAAGGGCTGGGGGACTGTGCTGTGTGACAGAGAGCAGGGTTTAGCTCTAGGGAGGGCAGCAGCTCTGCAGGGGATGGCTGGGAGGTGCAGGAATCCCCCCTGCCATCATCTTCCCTGCAGGCAGAAGCTCCCTCTCAAGCCCTTCCCAGCTCTGCTGCCTGCAGCTCTTTCTCTGTCCCCAGCTCTCCTCCCTGTCAGTGCTCACAGCCCCCATCCCACCCCCTGAGTGCTCAGCTCTGCCCTGCAGACCCCTCCTGGCAGCAGCAGGACCTCTCCAGGGGCATCTCTGGCTGTGCAGGGGCTCAGGAGCAGCTCAGACAAGGGCTGAGGAGATCTGGGCTCTCTGTGCCTTCTGCAGAGTGCAGAAAGAGCTTTCCATGTCCTGGAGAGAAGGGGAAGCAGAGCCTGAGGAGAGCCCAGAGTGGAGCAGGAAAGCCCTGCCCTGAAGGGACTCCTGAAAAATCCCCTCAGAACTCTTCTGGGCATCAGCTGGAGCTGTGAGCAGCCCTGAGCAATTCATCCCTCTCTCAGCAGCAGCAGGAGCCTGCCCTGTGCTCCCTGTCTCCTGCCAGCCACAGCTTCTGCCAGCAGCAGGGAGCTCCCCGGGCAGGCTGAGAGCTGCCCCTGGCAGGCAGGCAGGCAGCAGAGTCCCTGCCCCAGCACACAGCCCCTGGGCTGCAGGACCCTGCTCTGAAGGACAGCCCTGGCCACCCCTGCCTGCACACACACCCTCAGCCCCTGCAGCCATCCCCAGCAGAAGGCAGCCCCATGCCCTCTCCCTCTGACACTGCTCCAGGACAGCCCTGCTCTGCCAAACCTTTTCCTCCTTCCTGCCCACCAAAATCCTCCTGATGGCAAGGATCCCATCAGCTGTGGCACAGTCTGCCAGCTGGAGAAGACCCCCTCCAGGAAGCCCAGCTTCACTGCCCTGCAGCCAGCGACCCAGACAACAGCCAATGGAGATTCCATCTCCCAGGCCGGAGTTTCCCTTTGAGGGAAAAGTTGCCCTCTGAGGGTAAACAGAGAGTGACAGCCTCCTGACACTATCCAAATAATCAGATTAAGAGGAAATGACACTCAAGGTCTTTTTCTGTACAGTTAAAATATCAGTTCTGTTGCTCTAACAATTAAAGTTTATTATAGAGCAAGTTTTAGGGAACTCAAATCACCCAAAGGTATGTGTGAATGTATATATTATAAAAGCACAAAAGAGATACCAATATTCATGTGTGCAATAGGCTGATTGCTTGGATCACAAAACCCACATACTCAAATGACATCTCAACAATCCAATCCCCTCACCCCATGAGTCCAAATATCACAAGGCATGATGAGATCATAAGGCAATGTCATAAGGCAATGATATCATGATGGCTACAAGCTTAGCATCTTCACTCCAGCTTCTTCAGCTCAGGCAGTGGTGATATGTATGATGTGCAGAGTCCTTGTTCTTCAAGAAGTGTCACCTCCAAAGCTAAGGGTTCTGTAGCAACATCCTTGGGACTTGATGTACCTGTGAATTGAGTTCTGCCAAAAGCATTTCTAATTCAATTGCTCAAGAGGTGAACTTCACAAACTGGTGTCATTAAGGACACTAAAAGGGCACTCCAAATCAGAGACTTCTCATGGCATTACATGCAGTATCATTATTCACTCTGTACAGTGATCACAAACTTCACAACAGTAGAGCATAACAAAACCAAGTAAGAATGGAAAACTTACACAATAGCAGCAAAATTATAAATACAAAAAGAACTTGTAATTAATTTTATCTCAGTTTTGTTCTTTCTACAGACCTTGGCAACTTTGATGTATCCCATAATCTGCTCTCATGGATGAATTTTCCATAGTAACTACATTCCATTATCACATAAACCCTGGCCATACACACACACCTACCTATGTTAGTCAGCTAGTAAATTTCCATGAGACTCCCTTAAACTATTGCTTATACATTTCTACTGCTTCTATACTTCTACTTTTGTAAAACCATTGTATATATGTTTCTTTAAAATACTACTTCTATTTCTGTAAAACTACTGCTTCACAAGAAATTAATCAAGGAATCAAGCAAAGAAGATGTTCTGGGGCTTTTCAGTCAGATTCTTTTCTACTGAGCTCTCACCAGCTCGTTCCATCCTCTTGAGAAACCATCCAAGTTGTAATTCTCTTATTTCAGGAGAATACTGACAGAAGCCTTACTGCAGGCTGCTCGAGGTGTCCCATCACATCACCCATGGTGTCACAGAGGTTTCAGGAGAGCTCATGAAGCATCCCTCCTGACAGGCAAGGAGCAGTAACGCTCCTCTGAAGAGCTGTGCCAGCTCCTGGAGTCTACAGGCATCTACAAGGTGGTGAAGGGTCTGGAGAACAAGTGCTCTCAGGAGAGACTGAGGGAACTGGGAATGTGCAGTTTGGAGAAGACGAGGCTGAGAGGAGACCTTCTTGCTCTCTACAACTCCCTGACAGGAGGTTGATTTGAGGTGGTGTCGTGATCCAAGTTATTATTTTAATATTTTGTTTATGAGGAAATCTCAGCCTCTGCTTCAGAGACGACGCATAGAATTGCAGGCTAACACGTGTTGCAACTTAAACAGGCAGCAAAGATTTATTCTTAAGNACAGCCCCCAGGGTCACTGCAGAGACCCCCATGGCAATGGTGTCCAGGCACCAGACCTGCATCACAAAGCCCTGGGGGTGGCTGTGGACATCTCCCAGGCCTGGAACTGGCTGGGACTGTGTCACACAACAATGGAATCATGGAATGGGTTGGGCTGGAAGGGTTGAAGATCTAGTTCCAACCCAACCCATTCCATGATTCCATGATCCCACTCAAATGAAGAAAACACTGACCCTGTCCCCATGGAACTCACTTCTTGATCCCATCCACAGCATCAGCCTCAGTCAGCAGCAGTGTCTCTTGGAGCTGCTGGAGGGTGAGCTTCCCGTGCTCCTCCTGCTGCATGATCTTATACACATCTCATTCCCATGACCCTCCAGACCATTCTGAATCACAGAATACCTCAGGCTGGAAGAGACCCCTGAGCATCTCCTTGTCTGAGTGCCCTGCTCAAGGCAGGATGAAGCAGATGAGGTTGCTCAAGGGCTTCCCCAGCGTGACTTCATCCAGAAAGGGGTGAAAGTGGCTTTTTTCCCACTGCACAAGGTTCAGGGGTGGGTTTTTGTTCCCCTATGGGAACTTCCAGAAGAGGGGTGGACTGAGCATGGACACTATTTTAAAGGTGATCCATGGCTGTGAAACATCTGCTGCAATCAAGCAAGCTAAGTCGATCTCTAGGTAGTATAAATTAGAAGTTTTTTAACCCTGAAAAAACCTCAACCACACCCTGGGCCATGTTGGTTCCTACTAATGGGACTGCACAGGTTTTGACATCCCAAGGACAATAGAAATTTTCAGAACTTCAACTACTGCAATTAGTGATAGGGAGAAGGAGAAGATCAGGAATGATGTCCCCTCCATAAAGGAGAAAAAGAGAAAAGTGTAATTAAAACTCATTTCCAGAAGATGACATTCAAAGCACAGAGACGTGTCTTGCACTAGTTTCTCCTAAGAAAAACAGTGAAAAGTGTAACTAACAGTCCGTGGAAGGTGAACTATGGAGGTGATGTCCATGGTGGCTGCAGGTCCCGGGTCAGTGTCAGCACCAGTGGCACATAACACAGCCCAGTGATACCCTTAAGCAGACTGCAGAGCTGACATTCAGCAGAACAAGGAGTGAGGAAGGTGTGACATCCCACAGCTCTAAGAACAGCTCTGAGACCAAACCAACCAACAGGGTGACCAGTGACTGCTAAACCTTTATGGGGAAAAATTATAACTAAATGTTTCATCATGCTCTGGTCAGATATTTCTTTGTGTCTGCCCTTTGTGCCCCACGTTGGGCCCAAATAAAAACTGTTGTGGTTGAACCCCAGCCAGACACTGAGCACCACACAGCCACTCACTCAGCTTTCCCCCAGCAGTGAGGTGAAGGAATGGATTGAGACAAGAAAAGTTTAATGATTGATTAATGATTAAATACTCCTCTTTGCTCATTCCCACTCCTCTCACCCATGCTGCTGCTCTCAGCTTCAGGCAGTCAAAGCTCACAAACATTTCAGCACTCTGATTGCCTCCTCAGCCAACTCTGGCATTGTGTTTGTGTCCATCTCTTTGTGTCTCCTGACCCAAAGGGTTTCTCCTAAGATTATCCCTTGTGGAAAGGTGACCTCATTAGGGGCAGCTGGTACTGAGCATCTGGTTGAGGAGTGTGTTTGATTGGCCATGACACTTTATCCTGCTTTGCTTTGCTTTGTTTGCAAAGAGGAAAAGTCCTGCTGTGCCCGTGTGCAGCAGTTCTCTAAGGAAAAGAGGGGGGAGCTGGTGCAAAGGAGCTGTACCATCCAGCTGCAGAGAGCAGGGGAGAAGTCTGATGTGAGGAGAAGTGATGCAAGTCCCAGGGGCCAAGGAGAGCAGTGGTGGGGTTGGGGAGGTGAGGAGCAAGGGTGTCCATCCAGTGTCAGACCTCAAGGAACTGCTTCTCCTTCTGCTGCAGACCTCCTGAGGGGACCCTCTGGGTCATCATCACTTGGAGAATGCTGCAGGAACAGAACTCTGAAGTACAGAGTAATGAAATATTCCCTGTAATATAATAGAGTAAAAGTGCACTTTGAAATCTTCCTCCTGAAATCCACCAGGAAAAGTTAATAACTCCAGGGAGTTCTATAGGTCTTGAAGACAGGAACAAAATTACAAAAAGATAAAGAGCTCCTTTGTGTCTTTGAGGCTGATTAAATGAATTCGATAGTGAGAGAAGAATGCAAAAAACCTCTGACAAAGTCAAAGTCAGAAGCAAAACCCCAAATACCTTCACACACTGATGGTCCCCCCTGAGCCTGCCAGAGCCTCCCCATGGCCTCGTTAGAGCAGATCCCTGGAGGCCATGACTGCAGGAGGCAAAGGCCCTGTGCTGGTGGCTGTAATGCTGAGAAAACCCTTTGGTTTGTTGGATGCAGCAGAAAGGCCAAGCCCTGACCCCAGGCCCTGGGAAGGCAGGTCCTGTCCCTCACAGAGGCCCCAGGGCTATTCCTGGAGCAGTGGGGTGTAAGGGTGATGAAGAACAAGTGTAAGAAAATTCTCTGACCTCCCATATGAAGAACCAAAGAAGAAAGTCTAGATTCTCAAAATAAAAATGTTCCTGATAGACCTTGATGGTCAAGGCAACTCCCATGTCCAAGGTGACAAAGCCAGCAGTCCTTTTGGGCATTTCAGACTTGAGAGAGCCCTTGGCCACCTCTCCTGAGGCTGTCCTACACTGTCAATGCCTGCAGCTCCTTCCCTTCAGGCTGTTCTCACCCTTCCTGCTTTCCCTACTAAATCTCACCCCAGCATTTCCAGACCTTCTCTGGTGTCTCTCTGCTCTCACTGACTTTGCCTTGAAAACAAAACCCTGGGCTGATCCAGAACCCCTCTGGGTAAACCTCTAACACAAGGATACCCTTGGGGTGAGACTTCTTGTTCTTTCCCTACAGAGTGAACCTTCCAATGAGACCATTATGATGGTTTTGGACTACCAAGAGAAGTTCCATCATAAACTCATAGAACTGTTTAGGTGTGAAGGGATGTGACAGAGCAGACTTGTATTTCTCATGATCACTCCAATAGGACTGCCCATACCACCTCTGTGGAAACTGCCCCATGGTACAGTCTGGAGTTTTGCTGGGATGGGTAAAGCTCATGGACAGACTTAAGGGTGATGTGGGCTGAGAGGAGTGAGTGCCCCAGAGTCTGGGATGGATGCTTCTGATCCCATCCCTCTCATCAGTCTTGCTCTGGCATGGGGATGTAGGAATGCCCCAGGACACACCTCTGATCCCTGTTTCTCTGATTTTGTCAGGCCTGTTTTTTTGTAGGCCTGTTTGTTTTTGTTAGGCCTGTTTTTGATGCTGTTAGGCCTAAGGCTGGATCCAGCAGCACCTTGTCTCCTCTCTGAGAAGGAGGTTAGAAAGCAAGGGGGTGCGAGCTGTGTCTCCCTGGGTGCCCTCTCCGGGTCATGACAAGTGCCCACCAAGACCTTTCCCACGGGGCTGCTCCCAGCCAGGCAGCCCCAGCCTGTGCCATGGCCCGGGTGAGTCCCCTGCAGGGGCAGACACTGGCACTTGTCCTTCTGAGATTTCTCTCCAGATGAGCTCTGCTGCTCCTTGGTGCCTTTCATGGAGCAGAGAGGCCTGGGAGAGCTCCTGAGGAAAGACTCCATCCCAGAAGGCAGTGAGTCCCTCAGCACCATTGGTGTCTTCCCTCCATGGCCATGCAGGGCCAGTTCCACAGCCATGGCTTTCTCTGCCAGGCTTTCACTTGCCAGCCCAGAACAGCTCCCTCCAGGCTCTCCCACCTCCCCTCCCCTCTCTCCCAGCACAGCCCAGTTGCTGCTGGCCCCACACCAGTGCCCAGCCCAGGCTGCTCTGGGCAGTCCCACCACAGCCCCAGCCCCAGCCCCTCTGAAGGGCACAGCAGCTCCTGGGGGGCAGAGAGAGCTCAGACCCCCAGATGGGTGACCATGCATGGCCAAAGGAGCAGGAGGCACCCTGTGTCCCCTGCTCTCCTCTCCAGGAGATCCACAGAGGTCTGCAGCCCCTCGGGGCCATCCCCTCTCCCCAGCCCAGCACAACAGCCCTGGCCCTTGTGCTCCTCAAGAGCTCTGACTGCTCCAGGCACAGAGCAGCCTTCCCAGGGCTGCTGCAGCCAGGGAGGGGGTTTCTCTTCCCATTCATTTCTGATCCATTGATCAGGGATAGCACACAAAATATTATAGTTTCATTTATTACTCTTAAACCCAGTGTAGGATCTTCATTTACACAAATTTTCTTGGTGAAATAGGTGGGTGTATAATAATGTATGAAGGAAGATAAATGACATTATTTTGGAGAAAAGAAAATGAAAGCAGAAGAAAAAGGCAAAAATGTAAAGACAGACTTTGAATGTCCTGACACACAGTGTGACTCATTTGCAGAAGACAGGAGGATGCCTATGGCTGCTAAAAAACCCTAACCATTTCTTCAGAGAACTCTTCAGCTCCTGGTTCCTCATGCTGTAGATGAGGGG
>JAAWXA010000303.1:22135-33376 GCA_038090715.1 Florisuga fusca
TCCTCCCCTCTCACTTAAGGAGGAAATAGAGGAGGAGGATTGGGTCGATCGTCCACGAACGCCGCTTGCGGAGCGGACCCGGAGGGGGAGGCTGGGGAGAGGGGGGGGTTTGTCGCAGCCTCAGTTGATGGCTCCGCTGCGAGAGGCAGTAGGAGCAGATGGGGGGAGGATGATGGTAAAGGTTCCTTTTTCCCCAAACGATTTAATAATATGGAAGCAGTCGGCGGGGGCGTATAGGGAAAATCCCGAGAAAGTGGCTCGGGTTGTGAAAATGGTAATTAAAATGCAAAACCCGGACTAGAACGACTTGCAGGTGTTGTTGGACACAATTATGGATTCATAATTGGAATTGGAATTCCATAATGTGGAAACAGGCATAGACTTATATCTTGTTGACACCCAGGTAGCAGTAACTGATACCAATATGAAAGGGCCGCTGGGCCATGGATTCAGTGCACTGCTACTTGGACGTTCTTCTCTTTCGAAAGAGGGCATTTTTGTTGTCCCGGGACTTATTGATTCAGATTATACAGGACTAATAAGGGCTATGGTCTATACTCCTTCACTGCCTGTTTTCATCCCAAAAGGGCAAAGAATTGCCCAACTGGTTCCATTCCAAAGCTGTGTGCCGCAAGCCACAGATATTGACAGGGGTGAAGGAGGGTTTCGATCAACAGGGCCCGCATTGGTTAACTTGGCAGTAGATATCACTTAGGGACAACCAAGAGAATCGGTCATAATTAAAAACCGTCAGGGGAACAAAAAACAGTTGTCTCTATTGATAGATACAGGCGCAGATGTCACCATTATAGCAAGACAAGATTGGCCGTCTACATGGCCTACTAAACCAGCACATTTAGCAATAGCAGGGGTGGGTGGACTGTCCCTGCCAAGGATAAGCCAGCAGCCTGTTCAAATGCGATTTTCTGATGGGGGATGTGTATCTGTAAGGCCTTATGTAATGCAAGTGCCTGTATCTCTACTAGGCCGAGATATTTTGTCTCAACTAGGAGCACGTTTGGTATCTCCTTTTTAGGTGCAGCCACTGAAGAGAAGCCTGTCATACCCCTGACGTGGAAAACAGAAAAGGCGATCTGGGTAGACCAGTGGCCGCTTAAACAGGACAGGCTGGATAAAATTCAGACACTTGTTCAAGAACAGCTTAATGCTGGTCACATTAGACCCTCTACAAGCCCTTATAATACACCAATTTTTACCATTCCAAAGAAATCAGGAAAGTGGCGGTTGTTACAGGATTTACGAGCAATTAGCAATATGGAAGGTATGGGAGCGCTGTAGCCAGGACTGCCTGCCCCTACTATGATACCAGAAGGATGGGACATAGTGGTCATTGACTTGAAAGACTGCTTTTTTACTATCTTTTTACATGACAAAGACTGCAAAAAATTTGCATTCACAGTACTTAGCATAAACAGGAAGGCCCCTGCAGAACGTTATGAGTGGGTTGTGTTACCTCAAGGAATGAAAAATTCTCCCACTCTGTGTCAGCTGTATGTTGCTTGGGCTTTGCAACCTTTCCGAGCGCATCACTCAGATCAGTTGGTATATCACTATATGGATGATATATTAATAGCACGACGTGACTTAAATGTAGATAACCTTTTAAGGGAATTATCAAATCAACTAGAGAACAGGGGTCTCAGGATAGCACCAGAGAAGATACAAAAAAAACAGCCCATGGAAATACCTTGGCTGGGAGATAGCCGAACAGACGGTTAGGCCACAAAAGGTAGATCTTAAGGTGGAAATACGAACTCTAGCAGAGGCTCAAAAGTTGTTTGGGGAACTGCAGTGGGTTCGGAATGTATGTGGCATAACCAATGATGATATTGCACCACTGATGCCTCTATTAAGGCGAGATGTTGATGTTCCTGTTAATATTGTGTCAGACTCCCTCTATGCTGTAGGGGTGGTCACAAGGTTTGAACGTGCCTTTATCAAACCACTCAAGAATCAACGATTGTATTCTATATTGTTACAGGTGCAACAAGCCGTGTCACTACGCACCTCACCCTTTTTTATTGCTCACATCCGCAGTCATCAATTCGATCAGGGTCTTAGCATAGGTAACAATCGTGCAGATGCTTTGGTCACTTATACGCAAGTCACTCCTGATCATTTTGCACAGGCACGCCTATCTCATGAGTTTTTCCACCAGTCAGCAAAGATGTTAGCTAAGCAATTTCATCTCACCCTGGCAGAGGCGCATGAGATTGTGCGCGCTTGTCCTGCCTGTCAGCGAATAGGCATAGGGCTAGGGTCTGGTGTTAACCCTAGGGAGCTGGGCAGCAGTTTGGAGCTGGAGGCAGGAACACACAGATTCAGCCTGGCATGGATCAGGACCACAGGCAGAGGAACAGATGGAATCCTCCCAGGATGCTGAAGCACACAGGGAACAGGCGAAGGAAGGGCACGAAGAACAGGAAGAAGGAGAAGGGGTCTGACCCTCGTGATCCCTCAAATTTATACTGAGTATGATGTGTATGGGATGGAATACTCTGTTTGGTCAGTTCTGGCATCTATCTTGTCCGGTCCTCCCCAAAGGAGGGGTTCAGGTGGGACTTCTTTACTCCCTCTGCAGGGTAAAAAAAATGTTCCTCAGAGCTGAGCAGTGTCCTTGGCTCTGCATACCAGTCTCTGGCAGTAACTATAAACATCCAGTGTTATCAGTCCTAGAAGCAGACACTGTGAGAAACTTGCTGTTAATTTCAGCAATGGGACTACTTAAACGAGACTTAGCTGAAAGCAAAAGTACAAGCCAGAAAATCAAGTTTATCCCAGACCAAACCAGGACAGCTTTATTCTGTGAAGCCTGTAAAACCTCTGTTGCAAATTGAGCCTGCTAGTCTGCCCGAGCATAGGGGCCTTCCCCAAGCAACATTTGGGCTTGTACATCATGTAATGGGTCATCCTGACTGTGGGTTGCAGAGGCGACCTCATTGCAGCCACTCTGCCATGCGGCCATAAAATGTAGTTGCTGCGATGGTGTCAACAAAGCATTGGCTAACTGCCTACAGTCAGAAGGTGTTAATACATTTGTAGTAAAGATATGCTTCAAAAGAGCCTGAGTATAGGGGGCATGCAGGCTTGATGATGTTCCAGTCCAGAGGTTGCCACCCCCTCTTATCATTATTTACAGTTATAACCAGAAAAGCTTGATTAATAATAATACCATCAATAACGCATCTGGAATTATTCCCTTCCAGCGTATACCACCTTCCCCTGACCCTCCCTCGTTTGTCGGGGTTCCCTGAGACGTCTTGTCTCCCGACCCTGTCCCCAAAGGGGTGTGGTTTAGCCAGGTAAGGGAGGGGGGTTCCCAAAAACCCCAGGGCAGTAAGGAGGATAAGGGGGGTTTTGGCACGCTTTTACGTGCCCCGATGCCTGCATTCGCACTTCGTGCAGTTCCTGTCTCAATTCTTCCAAGTGTTGGTCCAGATCTTTCATTCCGAAAGATTCGTATGATCCATTAGGTGGGTGGGCGCTGCTGATCTGCTGCTTGAGAGATATATCTGCTCCGTCCGTGGAGTGAAGCCAGATCGGCTCTTCCACTGAATCAGGTAGAGGGGGGTAGATGGATTGAGCAGCCGACAGCAGAGGCGATGATGCAGTGTCAGGGACAGGGCAGTCCGGAGGTGCCGGGGTCTTGAGCTGGAAACGGAAACAGAGGTGGGAGGGGAGGCGGGGACGAGGGGGGAAACAAAGGCAGTGTCAGAGGTGGTGCCGAAGGCAGTGCCGTAGGTGGTGCTGTAGGCAGTGCCGAGGGCAGCGCCGTAGGTGATGTCAGAGGCAGTGCCATAGGTGGTGCCGAGGTCGGCGCCATAGGTGATGTCAGAGGCAGCGCCATAGGTGATGTCAGAGGTGGCGGGGGAGGGGCCGTTGATCCACCCCCTCTGCCGCTTGCGGCGCCTGTGGTAGCAGAGGGGGGTGTCCCGGCTGTGGGGGGGGCTGCAGTGAAGTCTGAGGATGCGGCGCAGCTTGCAGCCACAGGGGCAATTCAGCCAGAGCCCCCGGGATTTCCGGCACTGGGAGGAGGGCAAAAAGCAAAGGAGTCGTAGTGCTAGTTGCTTGTGGCCCCAGTGCGACGAACGCCTTACGAGTAACCTCCCACTCTGTTTTTAACCCCGTCAGTGCATCATTTATTGTACACCAGGTCGGTGTCAGTTTGGCTGCTTCTTTTGAACCCTTTGAGACCTCCTTCCAAAGGATGTTTCCTAATTCTTCCCAGAGAGCAACATTAAATAAATTGTTACAGTCCTTAAAAAACTTACGTTGCTCTGCCCAGCATAATAACTGCTGTAAAGTATGCTTATAATATTTTATATCTCTCACTAAGAGAATTTTTCTGAGAAGTTTTACCGCTGTCTCTTCTTCTACGGACAGCGTGACCCCCATCTTCCCCACCTGGCCACCTGGAGGGCCCACCCCAGGTTTTTCCCTTACCTAGCGCTAGGCTTTACTCTTTAAATCTGGGCTCACCGCTTTTCCGCTTTTTCCGGTCCTGTGGAGTGTCTGTTCCTGTGCCGGGGACAGAACAAATTTCACGACCATCTTCCTTCTGCCTTCACTCGAACCTTTTTCACTGCGTAATGTTCAGCAGTTCGGCGAGGATCGCATCTCTGTCTCGGGCGCCATATGTTGCAGATAGGGCATGGAGATTGCCATAAACAGCCAATATGGTTGAAGGAAACCTCATTTATTAAGCCCGTTACTGCTGAATATATACTTTTCTCTTATCAGTGTTACAAACATGGCATTACATTATTGGTTAACATGGTTTGAACCTTTTATTAACTTATAAACGAATTGGCTAAAGGCTATTGTCCATGCCCATGAAAGGGCTGTCCTGATTTGAAAATAGTTGTTATTGTCGTTGGTCTGTTATCTTGTTTTCCTGCAAAGCAAGTCCTGATGTTATTCTTCCCTGCAAGGTCAGTTCATCAACACATTGCTGAATGTGTTTTGTTCAGTACATGTCTGCCTGAGTGGAAAAACCCCACACTTTGATTATATTAATCTGCGTGTTGTCCACTGATCTCACACAATCTTCCACATAGTGATCCCAGGGTGTTGCCCAAACTGAGACACAAACCAACTGAGTTAGTTTATGTGGTGCTTTATTTCAAGGGCCCGGGAAACCTGAGGACTAGCGTCCCAAGTCAGGAGTCCGACGACCCATATTTTGATTCCAGGTTTTATACCTTTTACAATCTTAAGTTTCGTGCAGAGTCAGATCACAAGGCAGTTCCATTAATCATGTAAATAACAATAGCTTGACATCTTCTACCAGGGCTTATTGTTTAACTCCTTCCCACCACCTGAACATAACATACCATATCCTATCTCTAGTACAAAGTGTCAGTTTACTTATGTTCTACATGCTCTGTTAGTTACTTATGTTCTATATGCTCTGCTAGTTCCTTTAATTATTGTTCCCCAGAATCAGCACATTCTTTATACTAGTGTTTGCTATGATTTGCAACCCCGGATACATTAACCCTTAATACGTTTCCAAAAAAGTCATTTTTCTTGCAACAAGGGGAATGCTGCCAAATAATGATCCTAGTGAGGAGCTGCCAAATAGCGATCTGTAAGTGATCTGCAAAATAGTGATCCCAGAGGAATGCTGCTGAGTAGTGAGCCATGGGTGGGAGATCCCAAATAGTGATCCATGGGTGATCTGCCATATAGTGATACCAGGGGAAACTGCCAAATAGTGATCCTAGGGGGGATGCTGCCCTGGTTCGAGCCCAAAGGGCTAAACCTCAGAGATGGGCACGTCCTGCAAACACTGACACGCTCAAAACCACTGCCACGCAGAAAAAAAAAAAAAAAGAAAAAAAAAGACTTAAAAATTTTCATTCTCTTTTACCTATCCCTCTCTACTTGGAAACACAGCCTCCAGATACAGACACAGACTCTTTACCATCAGCGGCACATTCAATCTCATCCATCAAAAAGTACCTACGAAATGCTCTAAGCCTCAGCTTTGAAGACATGAGTTCCAGGAGCCTGAGCAGGACATGGGTGGGAAGGTGATGTAAACACTCTGAAAATACAAAATATGTCTCTCGAATCAGTATTTTTTTTCTGCTCTTTTAAAATATACCAAACATATCCTCAATTAACAGATTTTTACCCCAAACTTAACTAGCTTCTCTTTTGTATCATGCCTGACAGGCACCTAAAGATAAGACTGCTAATCAGGTCACCTCCTGGTACAAAGTCAAGACAAAGGTACTAAATTTAGCAAGGCAACAAGGACTGAAAGATCACAATAATTAAAAGAGAAGTTCTTGGGATGGCACAATCTGTGAATCATCTTTAGCAAGTCTGTGTGCCAGTGATTTATGAAAAGACAGAACCCCTTTTTGCTGAATAAAAACTCCAAGAGAAAGGAGAAGATGCGGCTCTCTCTTCCCCCCCCCTTCTCTTGCCACTTCGGGCTTCAGCTACGGGACAGCAACAGCGGAGGAAAGGAAAAAAAAGGGGAGAACTTCAGCCAAGCAGGAACGGCAGCTCCTACACATCCCCCACCACCACTTCCAGCCAGAAACCAGGGCCGGTGGATGGTGATAAAGCTTAATTGCTCTCTTGTTTTCTTTCCTTTTCCTAACAACTCTCTCCCCAAAGTGACTAATTTATGTAAAATCTCTCCTCTTGTAAACTTGCTTTTTCTTTTAAAGGTGGCGCTATTGTCTCCTTTCCCTAAAATAAATCTTGTAATTTGCTTAAATCATAAAGCCTGTTATTTTTGTAAATTCGTGCAACGTCTATGAGTAGTGGCTGATTTTTCCTCACGATCAAAATATAAAATAATAGCACGGATCGTAAAAGAAGGAAATTCTGAAATTCCGAGGTCCGGGTAGCTTTCTGACGTAGCTCCTGGAAGCTGGGGGAGGTAAATTGCCAGGAAGAATGCGGGGGCAAAAAAAAACCAACAAAAAAACGGAGCAGGGATAGAGACGCCCGGTTAGGAAGAAGGACAGGGAGAAAGGAGGGAAGAGCTGCCAAGAAGTGATCTATGAGGAATGCTGCCAAATATTGAGCCTTCGGGCATGCTGCCAAGTTGTGATCCATGGGCAGGAGAGACCAAATAGTGATCCTAGAGGGGAGCTGCCAAATAGCGATCTGTAAGTGATCTTCAAAATAGTGATCCCAGGGGAATGCTGCCAAATAGTGATCCTTATGTGGATGCTGTCAAATTGTGATCCATGGGTTGGACCCCCAATTTTTCATTCTCTTTTACCTATTCCTCTCTATTTGGAAACACAGCCTCCAGATACAGACACAGACTCTTTATGAACACAGACACATTCAAGCTCAGCCTTCAAAAAGTACCTAGTAAATGTTCTAAGCTTCTGCTTTGAAGGCATGAGAGCCAGGAGCCCAGGCAGAACATAGGTGGGAAGAAAATTCCGAAATTCCGAGGTCCGGGTAGTTTTCTGAGGTGGCGCCTGGAAGCTGGGGGAGGTAAATTGCCAGGAAGAATGTGCAGGAAAAAAAAACAAAACAAAACAAAAACAAAAAAAACGGAGCAGTGTCCTGGTTTGGGCCAGCATAAAGGTGATTTTCTGGTTTGTACTTTTGCTTTAAGCTAAGTTTCTTGTAAGTAGCTGCACTTGCCGAAATTAACAGAAGCTTCTCAGACAGTGTCTGCTTCTAGGACTGATAACACTGGATGTTTATAGTTACTGCCGGAGACTGGTATGTAGCAGCCTGCAGTTAGGGGAGTTAGCTCACCTCGTAAAGAGAGCCCCCCTACTTCTGCCTCCACAGCCTCTTCTCACCCCCCCTCACGCAAGGGCACAACTCAGATACGGCCAGCAAGCATTGCCAGTCTATCTGCTACAGCTGCAGCTGCTGTCTCTGCCCCCACAGACACTGCTACTGTTCAGAAAGCGAGCTCTGCTGCTGGTACTGCTGCAGACACCACAGCCTCTCCCCCACAGCCCACACAGTTACTTGTTGACCCTGTGACTAGGAGAAAAGGAAAACAATTGAAATCAGAAACCAGCCTTAACCCTTCAAAGTCTGAACAGGACAACCAGGTGATAGAGGAAATAGAGGATACTGCCTCTCCTTCTAGATCACCTAGGGCATCTAGAGCAGAGTCAGATGATGAGGACTCAGACTCAGAATTTGATCAGCCCTATTCCACGAGGGACTTGCGTACTCTGAGAAAAGACTTCAGCCGTTTTTCAGGTGAACCACTTCTCACTTGGTTACTCCGATGCTGGAGTGATGGGGCTGCTACCATAACATTAACTCAGAATGAAGCCAGCCAGTTAGGATCCCTGTCCAAAGATGCAGGTATTGATCGGGCATTTAGTGAAAACAGTAAACTCACCAGCCTGTGGAGATGACTTTTGTCAGCTGTAAGGAAGAGACATCCCTACAAAGATGAAATAGACTGCCCAAAGATTAAAGCAGCCACACTTGAAAAAGCTATCAGGTATCTGGAAGAATTGGCTGTACGAGATGTGATTTATACTGATGAAAACATTGAAGATCCTTATCACATGCCATGCCATAAAACTATGTTGAGAATGCTATTTGCTCCTGGAGAGTTGGAAGGAACTGTGGGTGAGATGATTAAAATAGCACGAGAATATGAAGATGCTATCGTGGCCACTCGTCGGGCCTGGGTCTCAGCTGTAAAGGCAAAGGATCTGCAAAGCTGAGAAATTGCATTCACCCCATGTTCCTCAGATAGAAGGAGCACCCCGCACTGCAGCCATTAAAAGGAGACACCCTCCTATGAGACAGAATTGAGGGAAACAGAATTCAGAAAGAGGAATCCTATGGATAATCCTCTGTGAGTGTGGAGAGGACATGAAAAAGTGGGATCAGAAACCTAATGGTGTCCTACTGGACCAAATATTTAAGTTGCTGAGTAAGACAAATACAAAAGGAGGTCCTTTTAAAAAGAAGTCTGCTCAGGTCTCCAGTGTGCAGTTACCTGATCCACATGTGCTGGTGACTCAAGATCCCTGTACATCAGGTGTGAGTCCTGGAGATACAAACCCCAGTAATGCACAACCTGACAATCTTGTAAGTGCTCAAGCTTAGAGGTGCCCTGCCTCCAGCCAGGTGGAGGAGAGGGACAACCGAATTTATTGGATTGTGTGGATTCGATGGCCTGGCACATTAGAGCCACAAAAGTATAAAGCCTTGGTGGACACTGGTGCACAGTGCACCCTAATGCCATCGAATCAAAAAGGAACAGAATCCGTCACTATTTCTGGAGTGACGGGGGGATCTAAAGAACTGAGTATTGAGAAGGCTGATGTAAGCCTCACTGGAATGAAGTGGCATAAACACCCTATAGTGACTGGTCCAGATGCTCCGTGCATCCTTGGCATAGACTACCTCAAGGGAGGTGACTTCAAAGACCCAAAAGGGTACCGGTGGTCCTTTGGTATTGCAGCCATAAAGACTGAGAATGAAGGATGGTTGCATGCTTTGCTTGGCCTTTCAGATAAATCCTTTGTAGTAGGATTGCTGAAAACTTTAAAACAGCTGGTGCCAATTGCTACTTCTATAGTGCATCGAAAACAATATCGCATCAACAGAGATGCTGTGATCCCCATTCACAAACTGATCAGACAACTAGAGAGCCAAGGAGTGATCAGCAAGACTCACTCACCCTTCAATAGTCCTGTACGGCCAGTGCGAAAGCCTAATGGAGAATGAAGACTGACAGTGGACTATCGTGCCTTAAATGAGGTTACACCACCACTAAGAGCTGCTGTGCCGGACACGTTAGAACCTGTCTCTTATGAGCTGGAGTCAAAGGCAGCCAAGTGGTATGCTACTATTGACATTGCTAATGCATTTTTTGCTATTCCTATAGCGCCAGAATGCAGGCCACAGTTTGCTTTCACCTGGAGAGGTGTCCAGTACACTTGGAATCGACTGCCCCAGGGGTGGAAACACAGTCCTACCATCTGCCATGGAGTGATCCATGATACCTTGGAAAAGGGTGGAGCTCCGGAACATCTACAGTACATCGATGACATCATTGTGTGGGGTGACACAGCAAAAGAAGTCTACGAGAAAGGTAAGAAGATAATTGAAATCCTTCTAGAAGCTGGTTTTGCTATTAAAAGAAGTAAGGTCAAGAGACCCGTGCAAGAGATACAATTTCTAGGGGTTAAGTGGCAAGATGGATGTCGCCACGTCCCAATGGATGTGATTAACAAAATAACAGCTATGGCCCCACCAACTACCAAAAAGGAAACTCAGTCCTTCTTAGGAACTGTTGGTTTCTGGAGGATGCATATTCCTGCTTATAATCAGATTGTGAAACCTCTCTACGAGGTTACCCGAAAGAAGAAAGACTTTAAATGGGGCTCAGAACAATAAGCTGCTTTTGAAAGTATTAAACAGGAGATTGTGCAGGCAATGGCCCTTGGACCAATTCGAACAGGGCCGGACATTAAAAATGTGCTCTCTACTGGAGACGGAGGTGATGGTCCTACATGGAGCCTCTGGCAGAAAGCTCCATGAGAGACTCGATGTAGACCTCTAGGATTTTGGGGTCGAAACTACAAAGGCTCCGAAGCCAACTACACAGCCACTGAAAAAGAGATATTGGCTGCATATGAAGGAGTTAGAGCTGCTTCAGAAGTGGTTGGTACTGAAGCACAGCTCCTCCTGGTGCCACAATTACCTGTACTGGGTTTTATGTACACAGGTAGAGAATCTTCCCATCATGCCACTGATGCTACATGGAGTAAATGGATTGCTTTACTCTCACAGAGAGCTAGGATAGGAAGACTTGATTGTCCAGGAACTGCAGAAGTAGTAACAGACTGGCCACAAGGAAAACACTTTGGAATGCCACCACAAAAATTGGTAAAAAGGGCTGAAGAAGCCCCACCATACGACCAACTACCTGAGAACGAGAAACAATATGCTCTTTTCACTGATGGATCCTGTCGTCTGGTAGGAGGCCATCGAAGGTGGAAAGCTGCTGTATGTAATCCTACAAGACTAGTTGCAAAAACAGATGAAGGAGATGGTGAATCAAGTCAATTTGCAGAGGTAAAAGCCATCCAATTAGCTTTGGACATTGCTGAACAAGAAGAGTGGCCAAGACTTTATATCTATACTGACCCATAGACGGTAGCAAATGCCTTAATGGGTTGGCTAAAGCAGTGGAAGCAAAACAACTGGCAACGTAGAGATAAACCTATCTGGGCTGCTGAACTGTGG
>JAAWXA010000304.1:5523-39245 GCA_038090715.1 Florisuga fusca
AGATCTTTCCATTCTTTTTCATCAAACAGTTTAGCTGGATCGGTAAACAGCTGATGCTCACGGCCATACGCTAAAAGTGCTGAAGGGTGCTTTTTTTTCTTAAGATCTATATCTTTTACTGAACGCTTCTGTAAGAAGCTTATGAATAAATCTAGGGCTACTTCGCTCTCCATGGCATGGCCACGCTCTTCTTGGTACAACTTTTAACCGTATAAGAGGAGCAATTTGTACCTGTACTGGCAGCGATTTTTAGAGCCGGTAGCCCCGTCCCGGTTCGCGAGTTTTACTCCTACTGAGGCTTGAGCGAACACCCCTACGCCTGCGTCAGTGTCGCTTTTCCCTGCCGAACGCTGCCTGCCGGCACGACCCGGGCCCGATGCTTTAGAGCCGATTTTACGGTCTCCATAGGCTGCTCCTTTCCCCTGCCGAAATCGGTCTTTTTACCTTCACAATTGCAGATTCCCTGAGTTCAACTCTGTGTTCAGGGCGCCAGTTGTAGAAGCGGACGAGGAGAAGTCTCGCACAACCAATATGATTGATAAGCAAGCTTCTAACTTTATTGCGCAGTTACAATTCTTATATAGTAGTCGTGTGAACACACCCCCCAGCCACCTCGAACCAACATAACATATTACTGGACACGCGGTGTGTTTACCTATAGAGAACGAATCCCAGCTCTGTAAGGTCAGCAGTAAGGGCCGATGTAATTGGCCTTAGATAAGGGATTTTATACACAGACATGGAATTGTGCACAGCCCGATTCCAGGGCATTCTATGACATTCCACAACAGTTATTCCTTTTACTGGGGTTTCAGAGCGAATTGGCTTTTCTTCACAATCCTGTTTATTTATGAATTGCAACAATTTGTCTTTGGGATATTGCACTTTTAGATGTCCCTTAAAGTCCTGCAAGGCAATTTGGAATAAAAATAACTAACGCAAGCTTGTCACGAATTACCGAAAGCTTGCCCCTTGTGGTTTTCATTGCTAATACGTCTTTGGAATCTGCTCACTTGAAGGCTGTTATTGCCCAGGAGGAACCTACCATCAAAATCATTGAATGGGTTTTTCCTGCATTTCACAATCATGATTTATACAACTGCTTCAATCCTGGTATAAATCGTGGACTTGGGGTGAAATGCATGAAAAACCCATTCAATTATTTTCATGGTAGGTTCCTCCTGGGCAATAACAGCCTTCAGGTGAGCAGATTCCAAAGACGTATTAGCAATGAAAACCACAAGGGGCAAGCTTTTGGTAATTTGTGACACGCTTGCGTTAGTTATTTTTGTTGCTATTTGCCTAATTGCAGCTTTTTGGGTATCTGAGGGTTTATGGGCTGTGGATGCATCAACATCTCGCCCTAATAAAGGCATCAGTGGTGCAATATCATCATTGGTTATGCCACAGGCCTTCCTTTCCACAGTTGAGTCATCGCTTTGTTTTTGATCTTAGGAAGGGTTGTATTGCTGCTCCTACTGCTGCGGCCGTAGACCCATTTACAGTGGCCGCCATGGCTTGAACCTCCTCCGCTCCCTTCATGTTCTCTATCGCTTCTAACATTGTACAGACTGAAGCGCTCTTCGGCAGATGAGATAGCGCTGCCTGTGTTTTATCATTAGCGTTATCATAAGCGAGAAAGGACATGAGTTTATCTTTCATAGTATCGTCTAAATCTGGGGAGTGTCTAAAGCTGTGAATAACCTGTCTATAAATTTCACATAAGGCTCTCTGACTTTTTGAATCACTTCAACATAGCTTTGTTTTACTCCCTTTCTGGGGACCGAAAGCAAGGCTTGGTAGGCTTTATTCTGTGAAGCCTGTAAAACCTCTAATGCGAATTGAGCCTGCCGATCTGTTCGTACATAGGGGCCTTCCCCAAGTAACATTTAGGCCTGTACACCATGTAATGGGTCATCTTGACCGCGGGTTGCAGAAGCGACCTCATGACAGACTCTGCCATGCGGCCATAAAATGTAGTCGCTGCGATGGTGTCAACAAAGCATTGGCTAACTGCTTAGAGTCAGAAGGTGTTAATACATTAGTGGTAAAGATATGCTTCAGAAGAGCCTGAGCATAGGGGGCATGCAGGCCATTCGACTGTATGGCTTGCTTAGCCTCCTTGATGATCTTCGAAGCCAGAGGCTGCCACCCTCTCTTATCATTATTTACAGTTACAACCGGAAAAGCTTGATTAATAATGATACCATCCAATAACGCATCTCGAATTATTCCCTTCCAGCGTATACCACCCTCCTCAGACCCTCCCCCATTAGTTGGGGTTCCCTGAGACATCCCATTCCCCGACCCTGCACCCAAAGGGGGTGTAGGCAGACCAGGTGAGGGAGGGGGGGTCCCAAAAACCCTGGGGCAGTAAGGAGGATGAGGGGGGGTTGACTCGCTTTTAGTGTCCTGACGCCTGCAGTCGCACTTCGTTCAATTCTCGTCTCAGTTCTTCCAAGCGGCGATCAAGATCTTTCATTCCGAAAGATTCGTATGGTCCGTTTGGTGGGTGGGCGCTGCTGATATGCTGCTTGAAAGATGTGTTTGCTCCATCCGTGGAGTGCAGCAAGATCAAGTCTTTTGTTGAATCAGGTAAAGGGGGGTAGATGGATTGAGCAGCCAGTGGCGGGGGTGGCGATGCGGTGTCGGGAGGAGGCGGGGGGAGTAGGCCGGAAGTGCAGAGGTCNAGAGGCGGCGGTGGGGGGGGCCATTGATCCGCCCCCTCCGCAGCTTGCGGCGCCTGCGGTGGCGGGGGGGGAAGTCCTGGCTGTAGGGGGGGCTGCGGCGAAGCCTGAGGGTGCGGCGCAAATTGGGATCGCGTCGTAGTTTGTAGCCACGGGGGCAGTTCGGCAGGAGCCCCCGGGATTCCCGGCATTGGAGGGGGGACGAAAAGCGAAGGAGTCGAAGCGCTAGGTGCTTTTGGCCCCAGCGCGACGAACACATTATGAGTAACCTCCTGCTCCATTTTTAACTCTTTCAGTGCATCTTTTATCGTACACAAGATCAGTGTTAGCTTGACTGCCTCTTCTGAACCCTTAGAAACCTCCTTTGAAAGGATGTCTCCTAATTCTTCCCAGAGAGCAGCCTCAAATAAATTGTTACAGTCCTTAAAAAACTTACGTTCCTTTGCCCAGCACAATAACTGCTGTAAAGTATGCTTATCATATCTTATCTCTCTCACAAAGAGAATTTTTTGGAGAAGTTTTACCACTGTCTCTTCTTCCACAGACAGCGTGATCCCCATCTTCTCCGTCTGGCTGCCTGGGGGGCCCTCCCCAGGTTTTTCCCTGACCTAGCGCTAGACTTTACTCTATAAATCTGGGCTCACCATTTTCCGCTTTGAAATTCCCACGGAATGTCGGTTCGTGTGCCAGGGTCAGCATGATTAAGCCAGCTTCCGTCCACCTTCACTCGAACCTTTTCGCTGCATAGGCTTCAGCAGTTCGGTGAGGATAGCGTCTCTGTCCTGGGCGCCAATTGTTGCAAATCAGGCTTGGAGATTACCATATACAGCCAATGTGATTGAAGGAAAAATCTCGTTTATTAAGCCTGGTAGCGCTGAATATATACTTTTCTCTTATCAGTGTTACAAACATGGCATTACATTATTGGTTAAGACAGTTCGAACCTGATATTAACTTATAAACTACTTGGTTAAAGGCTATTGTCCATGCCTACAAAGGGCTGTCCTTGTTATCTTGTTTTTCTCCAAAGCCAGTACTGGTGTTATTCATTCCTGCAAGGTCAGTTCTTCAAAACATTCCTGAATGCAGCTTGTTCAGTACATGTCTGCCTGAATGGAAAAACCCCACATTAACAGTCTTCACCAATGCAGGAAAACGCTCACGACGAGCTGCAGTGACATGGCAAGCTAAAGAGCAATGGTGCCATGGACTTTTGCCCGCACAAGAGGGTGATAGTCTACAGACTCTAGAATAAGCAGCCATCGTCTATATTTTTAGGTTTTGATTGTTTTGTTTACTGTTATTTACCTTTCTGCAGTGTTTTAACACCACAATCACCTTTTATTACATGTTTACCTGGCAGGTACCCTCAGAGACCCCAAGATGTATCCCTAAAGAACAATTCTGCGCAGACTTCACTTACACTTCACCTTTATATATGTTGTAGTTGCATTATGAATACTGCAGTTATATGTTACAATCCTAGGCCTAGGTCTTTTATATATCAATTCGGCAACCATGAAGGAATTCGGACTCCATCGTGATGTGAGCCGGTGGGGTTCGGGAATGCCTGTAAGGGGCCCCCCAACGAAAATTCTGTCGGACAGGTCTTCCCTATCCTCCCCTTGGCCTTACGTACTGATGGATACCACACCTTCCTAAAACCAAAATCCATTGTTGCGTTCATAAATTAAGATTCATCATTTATGTTATTAATGTGTTGTTTACATTAAGTTATTTATAGAAGTCTATGTTGGTAAATTAAGTTGTTTAAGAAGATAACTTATTATTGTTTATATTCATAGGTTTTGTATGTTTTGTTGTTTTATATTTTGTTGGTTTGAAAGCTAATATAGCAGAGAACGTTAACTAGACATGTTCTTGTGCAAAAAGAAAAAGGGGGATATGTTGCAGAATGTCGTAGAATACCCTGGAATCGGGGTGTGCACAATTCCATGTCTATGTATATAATCCCTTATCTGAGGCCAATTACATCGGCCCTTACTACTGACCTTACGCAGCTGGGATTCATTCTCTATAGGTAAACACACCGGGTGTCCAGTAAGAAGTTATGTTAGTGCTTGGTGGTTGGGGGATGTGTACACACAAGCACTATATAAGAATTGTAAATGCGCAATAAAGTTGAAGCTTGTTTATCAATCACATTGATTGTACGAGTTTTCCCCTGTGCCGCCCCAACACTTGAGTTGATGTAAGAGTGACATCTATTGCTGCTGGCACATCGAGGCCCAAGCTTCCCCTTGTGACTGGAGCGGGGAGCTGGTGTAGAGCGCTGGCCTGGCTACTTGTGTCCTTGCGCGGGGGCTTTTTGCACTGCTCCTCCCGTTTTTTGTAGACCTACATGCTGAGTTGTTGTGATTGTCTTTCTGGCGTCGGTCACACCATACTGTGGCCGAGTAGACTCTACTTGTATGTCCTCTAGCTCCACAACGATAACCGATAGGGGTGGGTTTTCCTGGTCGATTTCCCCTCCTGTCTAGTTTCTGCACGACTGCTGCAAGAAGCTTTTGAGTGGGTTCCATGGCGGCAGCAAAGGCATTAGCCATATCTTGATTTTGCCGTGTTTGGGTTGCCCTGGCGGCAACTTCCAGCATTTCCGCTACATGATCTGTTCTTGGCAGGGTGGAAAGTACCGACTTCACCTTTGGATTCGCATTTTCGAATGCCAGTAATTTGAGCATGGAGTCTTTTTGCTCTGGTCCTAGGTTGGATTGAACCATGAGAGACTGGTGAAGTCGATCGATAAAGTTCTGGAATGGCTCAGTCATCCCTTGCTTGATGGAGGTAAATGAGGGGAGCGGAGTAGGCTCTAGAACCACAGAGAAAGCTTGACGGGCTAGATGCGCAGCGGTGTGGTGGAGCGCTATTGGGAACCGGAGTTGGACACTGACGTCTTCATAACGTCCCGAGCCCGTGAACATCTCGGCAGTCACCCCTAATAATGGATCCCCAGCTGCTCGAGAGTGGTTCTCTTCTATCTGGGCCAGGCGCTCCCACTCCTTGAACCACACAATGTGCTGGGAGGGGGTGAGCAGGTACTTGGCCAAATTGCGACAGTCGTTGGGGCTATTAGTGTCGGCGGTGAAAAGCCAATCCAGGATAGCCCAGCCACTTTCTGTCCTTATTCCTCTCTCCTTCAGAGTCTTTTTGGCCTGCTGCAGGGTCTTCCATTTGTGTTGTTCATATAGAGGTGCCCCATTGTTATCTAGCAGAACAGGGCAGGCAGTGGTGCTCCAATCCCCCCTCGAGGATGGCGTCGCGAACGAAACCAGTCCATCTTCTGGGTCGGGGCTTATTGGCACCTTTAATGCTTTGGTTGTCCGGCTGCTTTTTTAGTGGGGTTGGGACATCCTTGTTGTCATCAGAAAGGGCAGATGGATCCCGGCATTTGTGGAAAGATGACTATTGTTTATGTCTTTGATCTTCTTTTCCAACGGCCATATTGCCTGATCAAGAAGGGCTTTTATTTCGTCCTTCAAGCTGGTGGGTGCAGCTGGTGGGGTGGCTGAGATGGCCGTTTCCTTCCCTTTTTCAGATGTGGGCAATAGCAGTCAGGGTGGTTTCAGGCAGCAACTGGGGCCACCCATCTCAGGGGTGCAGGCTGTCGGCATTTTTGCGTTTCCTTGCACGTTGTTTTCAGTGCTTGGAGCAGGTGCCTCTTCCTCCGACCCGATGTCTGATAGGAACTCAGCTATTGAATGGTGTACTTTCCCCATCATGCCCTTGATAGCAAGGCCTTTGTCCCTTAATCCTAAGAATGCCTTCCTAAGCTTGCCATCCTCAGGAAGAGGAGTAGTTAGCAGAGGCGCTGTGGGGACAACAGTGGGCCTTGCTTCTGGCGGAGGTGCTGTAGTGGTAACATTGGCTTCTGGCGAAAGCGCTGCAATGATGGTAGCAGCAGCCTTCGCCTCGGCTTTTACTTCTTTTAGTGCATTAATTATCGTCCCCCATATGCCATCTAAGCTGGTTGTATTCTTATTTCTTTCCTGGGTGTGGATGCCCTCCAACAAGTCTCCGACCTCTTGCCAGAGATCCCATGCGGCCAGAAAGGGAAGGAGTTTTTGCTCCTTTACCTGCGTTGTCAGCCCCTCCGGAAGTTTTTTACTTAGGGGCATGCTCGGTGACAGTCCCATCTTTTTTCTTAATGCAATGGGAACGACAAAGGGCAGACTCATCAGCACAGCCAGGCAGATGATGATGCAGATGTCTTCCTCGGGCTCGGTATGGACGAGCTTCAGGATGGCATTAAAGAAAGAGCCGATCTTCTGCTCCATGTTAGCTCCTGGGCACGTTGCCCGCATTCTCCACCAGATGTTGCAGACAGTCTTTCCTGGACCACGGTGTTTTGAGGTCCAGTAGGTGTTCTTGCCAAGGTATAAGAATAGTACTCCGATAGCTGCCCTTAGAATCAGTTGGTCTATTTCGGTGCTAATGCTCTGGAGTCGACTGTCCTGTTCCTCAAGCTGATGAGGAATGAACTCTGCCTCGCTTCTCAAAGCTCATTTTTTATTGGTCCCCCAATTCTTCTCATGCGCAGTTGGGGCCAGCCCTAATTGGGCACAGGTGGGCTTAACAGGAGCTCATGCCTTCCTCCTCCTAACTGGCAACACCTGATTGTGTTTATCTGATTGCCTCTACATCTCCCCAAATTGAAGACCACGCCTCTAACTCCGCCTGTTATGAATATTAAGAGTAGATGTTGAAATTTAATAAATATTCATAACGTATGTTGCAATTGCTTGGCAAAATTGAATAAAAGCTGAACTGTGGGATTGTTCAGGTGGAGCAGTTTGCCCAGGGCAACCTGGCTGCTCCCCGGCCCTTAAAAAATACCTCCTGCTTAAAGGCTACAAACTTTGTCTCTGAGCAGTTACTCTGTCCATGCCTTGTTTGGGTCATAAAATCGGCATCAGCTAGAGAACCTGTACAAAGTTTCATCCTGTGCTACTTGGTGTAAAACTTTTGCTTTCTCACAAATTTTTTTAAGGTCGGTTCCTACCCTCTTATCCCATTGTTTCCTGTCATCCAGGGTAAGCAGGGCTAAGCCACTATTATTTCAGTCTACAGGATACTGAATAATATTTCTGTGGTCAGCCATTCATCCAAGAGGACAAAGCAGTTTTACTTCTGTCACGGTTTAACACTGGCCTGGCAATTAAACCGAATAACAGATGCTCTCTATTTATCCCCCTCTCCTCCCTGATAAAGAAAGGAGAGAGAATAAGGGAAAGAAACTTATGGGTTGGAAACTAAACTACACGACTTTAATGAAACAGTAATGATAAATAGGAAAATTTACTAAATATATACAAATATACAAATATACAGGAAAAATTGATACCACGTTCCTCCCCCCTTTCCCCCAATGACTCTCACGTCACCACTGAGGCTGCAGGGCAGCCCTGGGAAAGTCCAGGCTGGACTCCTGGAGTCAGCAGTAGTCGGGAGCTGGAGGCAGGAACACACAGATATGGGCTGGCACGGATCAAGACCAAAGGAAGAGAAACAGATGGAATCCTCCCAGGATGCCAAAGCAAATAGGGACAGGTGAAGGAAGGGCAGGAAGGGGTTTGACACTTGTGATCCCTTAGATTTATACTGAGTATGACATGTATGGGATGGAATACTCTTTTTGGTCAGTTCTGGCATCTATCTTGTCCGGTCCTCCCCAAAGGAGGGGTTCAGGTGGGACTTCTTTACTCCTTCTGGAGGGTACAGTGTTCCTCAGAGCTAAGCAGTGTCCTTGGCTTTGCATACCAGTCTCTAGCAGTAACTATAAACATCCAGTGTTATCAGTCCTAGAAGCAGACACTGTCTGAGAAACTTGCTGTTAATTTCAGCAAGTGTAACTACTTACAAGAGACTTAGCTGAAAGCAAAAGTACAAGACAGAAAATCACCTTTATCCTGGCCCAAACCAGGACAACTTCAATGCTTTCTACAATAAAATAAGATAATAAAGTTTGAAATTTCCGCATCTAAATACTGTTCATATCCATAAGCACTTTGGGGCTGTGGGCTTCCTTTGTACACTGAAAATGAATTCCTCTTAATCCTAATTTCCTTGATGTGCTTTCAAAAAGAGAAAAAAAATCAGGCAGAGGTGCAAAAAGGAAGGGGGTTGATGTAAGCGCTCTGAAAATATGAAATATGTCTCTCGAATCAGTACCTTTTCTCCTCTTTTAAAAATATACCAACCATATTCTCAATTAACAGATTTTTACCCCAAACTTAACTAGCTTCTGGTTTTTATCATGCCTGACAGGCACCTCAAGATAAGACTGCTTATCAAGGCACCGCCTGGTACACAGTCAAGACAAAGGTAATAAATTTAGCAAGGTAACAAGGACTGAAAGATCACAATAATTAAAAGAGAAGTTCTTGGGATGGCAAAATCTGTGCGTCATCTTTAGCAAGTCTGTGGGCCAGTGATTTATGAAAAGACAGAACCCCTTTTTCCTGAATAAAAACTCCAAGAGAAAAGGAGAAGATGCGGATCTCTCTTCCCCCCCCCTTCTCTTGACACTTCGACTTCAGCTGTGGGACAGCAACAGCAGAGGAAAGGAAAAGCGGAAAACATCAGCCAAGCAGGAACAGCGAGTCCTACACATCCCCCTCCCCTTACCTTCAACCAGAGTCCAGGGCCGGTGGACGGTGATAAAACTTAATTTCTCTCTTGTTTTTTTTCCTTTTCTTAACAACTCTCTCCCCAAAGTGACTAATTTATGTAAATTCCCTCTTCTTGTAAACTTGTTTTTTTCTTTTGAAGGGGGCGTTATTATCTCGTTTCCCTAAAATAAATCTTGTAAATTACTTAAATCATAAAGCCTGTCATTTTTGTAAATTCATGTGACGTCTATGAGTAGTGGCTGATTTTTCCTCACAATCAAAATACAAAATAATAGTTTGGATCATAAAATCTTTAATTGGCGCAGTCGGCAGGATAATTGAGGAAAGTATCAGAGCCTGCTTTTAGTCCGGCACCTGAATTGCAAAACTAACTCCTAAAGAAATTTAAATTTTAAAAATTCAAATAACTTTTAAAACAAAAATAAAGCCAAATGGATTCTAAGGACGGTTTTGCCAGTAGCAGTGGTGTTCAAGACCAGAATGTTTCCTTCTATAAGGAGGAAGAATTTCGTGAATATGCTCTGGTTCTTCCCTTCTGGGAGCACCTAACAAATTGTAAATATACACAGAAGGAAACTCTTTATGATCTGATTTACAGAAATTATAAGTAGGGAGACTTTGCCGCCATCACTAGATATTTAAAAATTTTAGGCAATCGTTCCTCTCTTGACAAAGAATCTAAAAAACAAGTGAAAAAACTCGGTACAGGCTTTTTCAATGCCCGTGCCTTTTTTATTCTCGCCACTATAATTTGGCAGGAGAAATAAGAATTGCGCCAAAAGTTAGAAAATATTGAAAGTGGCCATTTGTAGAATTTGGAGTTTTCATAGAATTTGACAAAGTTGAGGAGTCTGGAGAGCAAAATTCTGAAAATGGTGCTGACCCTAATCCGCTGCTAGAGCACCCCCCATCTACAACCGAATATACAACAGATAAGGGGGAACACGCCTCTCCTGAAAGGTTATATAAGGAAAAGGTGCATTTTGCATCCAAAGACGGGAAAAGCCGCCCCTCTATTTTAAAAACAAAGCCGCAGCCAAAAGCTGCCAACACCCAGACACACTTCCCACCCCCTCCGGCTGCTAACTCGCCCAAGGGAGAAATGGCAGAATTACACCGTTTGGTCAGCACGTTTATAAAATCTGGAGCTAAGAGATTTGATAAATTGGAGAAAAAGGTCCATCAGCTCGCTGCAATGAACGAGAAGGCCTCAACACAGTCTTCCTCCTATCATGATTCTTCTGATAGTTCAGAAGATGAGAGGAGACCTATAACACAAAATTGCCTGCGTCCTGTGATAAGAGCAGAACATACACGTGAACTGGGTACAGGACAAGAACAAATTACCCATAAAGAAATTCCATACTCTCCTCTGGAGCTGACACAATTGAAAAGACAATTTAACAGATTACCCTTGGAAACTGATATAGATTATGTAGTAAGGGTTTCATCTTCTGGTGGAGATCAAATATTATTATCAGAAAAAGAAGCCTCAGGCCACTGGGGTCCCGGAGTTATGTTAATTACTGTCAATCCCAGAGCTCCATGGTCTCTGCCACAATGAGCTGCTTATAATGTGGGCTTCACTGACCCCATAGCAAGGGGAGAACCCCATGTATTGCAGGGGGGTCTCACCCAGCTACTGGACAATGTTCACAAAGCCAGTGTGATCCAGATGATATATGACCATGCTCTAATAATTAACCAGGATGATCCACTTATGCTAAGGATAAGACCTGAAAGAATGGATATTATCATCCGAGGGCTACCTGCACAACTACAAAATCTAGCCCTACAGATCAAGGCTAGAATTGAAAATTCAAATGCAAATTCACTATTAGGCACAGACTACACTTGGTCTGATCTGCTTACAGAATTGACAGAATTTGGAAACAAATATGTGGCACCCAAAGCCGATTTTACATCTGTAAAAATTCTTCAAACCCCAGCAAATGATAATGATAATAAAAAATTGACTTATTCTGCTGCAGCTGCCATGCCTCCCCAGATTCCTCCTCACGAGCAGGAGAAATCACAGGGTGAATGGACAGTTGTAAATATGGGAAGGCAAACAAAGAAATAATAATAATCGTCAGAATGAGGAGAGTTATTGCTAGAGTTATGAGGAGAGGCTGAAGGAGCTGGAGCTGTTCAGCCTGAAGAAGAGGAGGCTCAGGGGAGACTTCATCACTCTCTACAACTACCTGAAAGGAGGTTGTAGCCAGGTGGGGGTTGGTCTCTTTTCCCAGGCACCTCTCAGCAAGACAAGAGGACACGGTCTTAAGTTGTGCCGGGGGAAGTTTATGTTAGATATTAGAAAGAATTTATTCACTGAGAAGGTGATCAGGCATTGGAATGGGCTGCCCAGGGAAGTAGTGGATTCTCCGTCCCTGGAGATATTTAAAAAGAGACTGGATGTGGCACTCAGTGCCATAGTCTAGCAACTGCAGCGGTAGTGGATCAAGGGTTGGATTTGATGATCTCTGAGGTCCCTTCCAACCCAGCCAATTCTATGATTCTATGATTCTATGAACAGAAACTCCTGAGACAGAAATAATTTACCACGGAGTGAACTGGGGCCTTTTTTGAAGCTTAAAGAGGAAGCTAAGCGAAAAGTTATCCCTCCTTCACTTTTAAGTCACAATTTTTCTTATGGCCATCTAAAAGCCTTTGTAGAGGAATGGCCCACCAGGTCAAATTGAGGGGAAAGATCTGGAAATTCTGATAATTCGGGAAACTAAAAAGCCCTCTATCTGGTAATAAAAAGAAAGCAAAAAGATGGCAGAGAGAGGAGACAGGTCCTGATCCCAGTTCAGTAAATTCTACTGACGTGCTGAATAAACCGTGGGAAAACACCCCTACAAATCAAAATGATTGGTCCGAAAATAATAAACAATCAAATCCTAAAATATCCAGTCCTCCAAAAGACTGGCAAAATGTGCTAAGATTGGTCTTGAATAAAAATGGTGATTTAGAGCTTACTTGTGCTGTTGGGCCAAAATGCTACCCTGTAACATTTGGTGTAGACACAGGTGCACAGATTTCCACTCTAAAATATGATGTGGCAAAAAAATGTAGCATTAATTCTTCTCTGAAGCCAATATTCGTGAGTGGTGCTTTGGGAAAGCCTGTTTTACAAAAAACTGCTAAAGTTTCCCTAAAGCTACCGGGAAAAGAAGAGTTAATTCAAACCCAAATGATAGTAGACGACATTTCCTTACAATCTGTTAGGAATGGACGTATTGATTGGTCGGTCCTGGAGAGATGAAAACGTATGTTTTTGGAATTTTGGCACCCCAACACTTAAAGTTAGACTGTTAAAAACTGCCCCACGCCTCCCCCAAAGCAAAATTACGAATGTTAAACAGTATTCTATTCCCGTAGCAGCAAAAGAAGGTATCAGAGAAGTAATTTCTGACCTGAAACAAAGAGGTATCATTGTGCCTTGCCATTCACCTTACAATTCCCCGATTTGGCCATAAGAAAACCAAATGGTAAGTGGAGAATGACCGTAGAGTAAAGAAAAGTGAATGCTGGTACAGAGAAATTATCTACAGCTGTTCCAAACATTGCAGATCTGGTGCTAGAAATCCAGGAAGGAGCACACCCAGTGCTTGCTTTTCTTGATGTGAAAGATATGTTTTTTCAAATTCCTATTGATTCAGAAGATCAAAAATATTTTGCTTTTACTTGGGATGGAATTCAGTATACTTTCACCAGGTTGCCTCAGGGCTACAAACATTCTCCCACGCTTGCCTACCATGCTCTTGCACATGAGCTGGAAAACATTACAGAAATAAAAAACAACCCGAATGTAAAAATCTATCAATACATTGATGATGTACTGATAGGTGGTCAAAATGAGCAAGCTGTGAGAGCAGCTTATGATGTGTTAATTGTGCACTTAACGAACTTGCAAATTGAAATTCCTGAGGATAAAAGGCAACCTCCCTCCCAAGAAATAAAATTTCTAGGAATCAAGTGGAAAGGTGGGACATGGAATATCCCTAATGATACTCTCTCTCACCTAGGAGAAATAAAGGCACTCACAAATAAAAAGGAATTAGAAGAAATTATGGGAATTTTGCAATATTGGCAAAAGCACATACCTGACCTGTCAATCATTGATAGGCCATTATACGACTTGTTAAAGAAACACCGACACTGGGAATGGAATCAAAATCATGATGAGGCGTTAAAACTCTTAGTCCTAGAGGCACAGACCTTTCAAACCCTGGGACCTCTTCACCCAGAGGACACAATAACAATCGAATGGAGTTTTTCCTCAAGTGCTTTATCATATCACTTTTGGCAACAGGGTCAGCTGGAACCACAAGACCCATATCTTTTTATTCTCACTTTTTAAAGGACTCAGAGAAACGGTATTCAGTCCAGGAAAAAGGTCTGCTCACAGTCAGCATGGCACTAAAGGTGATAAGCAAGGTAATTAAAAAACAAAAGGTAATCCTGCAAGGGCCTTTTAAGGTTATTAACCGGGTACTGTCTGGAAAGCCACCTCCTGAAGGAATATCTCAGAAAGTGTGGGGTTTTCCCACTCAGGCAGACATGTACCGAACAAGCCACATTCAGGAATGTGTTGACGAACTGACCTTGCAGGGAAGAATAACATCGGAACTGGCTTTGCAGAAAAACAAGATAACAGACCAACGGCAATAACAACCGATTTTTAAATCAGGGCAGCCCTCTGATGGTCATGGACAATAGCCTTTAGCCCATTAGTTTATAAGTTAAGAACAGGTTCTAACCGTGATAACCAATAATGTAATTCCACGTTTGTAACACTGATAAGAGAAAAGTATATATTCACTTTAATAAACGAGTCTTCGCTATAATCACATTGGTTATGCTGGCAATGACTCCAAGACTCCCTGCAACAAGAAAGGAACAGTTAGAAAATGGGATAGCCAAACTGAATGCTTTTCTGAATTTTTCCAAATTGAAGATGGCACAGATAAACAATTGAAAATTTAGGAACCAATTGGATCTACAAATGAAAAAGATTTAATAATAAAAACTCCTAGCCCTACTAAAGAAGCCCCAGAGTACAACAGTGATATGAACAGAGCCTGGTTCACAGATGCTGTAGGAAACAGGTGCCAGCAATCCACCAATTGCCAGGCAGTGAGCACGAGCTTGTGCTCAGCCCACCTGTGCCCAGTCAGGGCTGGCCCCAGCTGCAAGTGAGCAGCATCAGGGGGCCAATAAAAGGTGAAGCTTAAGGCACATGCTCAGGGTGAGCTCTTGACCGGTCTAGAGGCTGATCCGAGCTCCCACCTTTTTTTTTTCAGTTTATGGTGGTGCTCTGAGGGGATACGAACCTGCAGCCTTCTGATTCGCAGTCCGAGTCTCTACCGCTGCTCTGTGCCTTAAGCTTCACCTTTTATTGGCCCCCTGATGCTGCTCACTTGCAGCTGGGGCCAGCCCTGACTGGNGACAGCATTCTTTCCCCTGTCGCCTAATCAAGAAAACAACACTGAGAAGAAGCATCCCAGACACTTCAGAGGAATTTTGCAGTCTGGTCAAGCTGTTTGTGTGAATTTACCTAACATAGGTAGAATTAAACTCATTTTGCAAAGTCCACTGAATTCAAACACATGGGTGGCCACTGACATGAATGATAAACAGCACAAAATTAGCACAAACTGGATAATCTGTGTGGAATAAGGTTTAAGTTCTCTTTTTCCCTATGTACTGTAAACAAACGTTTTCTTTTTGCTCCTTTTTGTGTAATTAGGTTTTGTGTATTGGGACAGAATGAGGTTGAATTAATGTGATCCTAGTAATCCTAGGAGATCAAAATAAAACACCCCTGGTGTACAGTCTCAGACTTGGCTACTCTGAAACTGACACTGGAAGAAATTACTTACTGATGGCTGGGAGGCTAGCCACCTCTTTAGCCTAGGCAAAGTAATTTATAGCATCATGATTTTGTTTATGATTGCTCCTGGATTGCTGTTACTTGTAATACATTTTATTGGTGGTATAATATCAGATGTAATTTGTATGTCTATGGAATGGGCCTATGTTATATTTGTGATTATTTCATTGTATCTTATTTTCTAATCATTATTATCATTCTTATAATTTTTATTACTTTTGATATTGTTATTATTAGTTCTCATGTGTAATCAACATTTTCTCCTAAATTAATTGCTAAGATTCTGTAAATGTCAATGTTTTACCTTTCTTTCTATACATGTTGTAAATGTCACTGTCTGAGACAATTGCTTTGTACATGCACATACCTTATTCAGATTAACTTGATCCTTTGTAACCTTTCATATATGCTCTCTGCTACCTTTTAGACTTTACATGTCTCTAATATATCCAGTTATATTGTTGTAAAAACTTCCCCAATGGTGGAGAAAAAAAAAAAATCACCTCAAAATATAGATATGTATATGTTTATCACGAAAACACACTCCCCTAGCCTCAAAACCCACGGGGTGAGGTGACATTGAAATGGTGAGGTAAATACGTTGTGGCAAATGTGTGTTACAACAGACAGTTTACCACACCCCACAAACACACGTTCAAATTATATTGGCTTTTGAGCCAGGAAAGACGTGCAGTGGGAAGAACTGTTGCCAGGCAGGGCGTGTTTCCTGGTTGCTCCCTAATGGAAACCTCAGAGATGGAATCAGCCTGCTAAAAAAGTACATATTCCAAAAAGAGCCACACGACACAAGATAACCACACAAAATGGGATATATATATATATATATATACGTATAAAAAATGCTGACTCAAGAGCCACGGGGTGAAATAATGTAAGCGCTCTGAAAATACAAAATACTCACTACCCGATCATCCAGGCCACACTTCTTCAGTTTAGCTACAAGGATGCTGTGGAAGACCGTATCAAATGCCTTCCTGAAATCAAGATAAACTATGTCTACTGCTCTGCCATCATCCATCCACCTGTTTATATCCTCATAGAAGGCTATCAGGTTGTTCAGACATGACTTCCCCTTAGTAAAATCATGTTGACTGCTCATGATAAGCCTCTTGTCCTTGATGTGCCTGTAGACAGCATGAAGAATGAGTTGTTCCATTACCTTACCAGGGATGGAGGTGAGGCTGCCCAGTCTGTAGTTACCCAGCTCCTCTTTCTCGCCTTTCTTGAAGACTGGAGTGACATTTGCTTTCTTCCAGCCCTCATGCACCTCTCCTGTTCCCAGCGACTTACCAAAGATGATGAAGAGCGTCCTAGCAATGACATCTGCTAGTTCCCTCAGCACCAGTGGGTGCATCCCATCAGGACCCATGGATTTATGGATGTCCAGCCTCATTAACTGATCCTTAACCCAGCCCTTATCAAACAAAGCAAACTCATCCTTTACCCTGACTTTCTCAGTGGCCTTAGGGGCCTGGGGCTCCTGAGGACATCCTCCAGCTGTATACACAGATGCAAAGAAGGTGTTTAGCAATTCCACCTTCATTGTATCCTTAGTCACCAGGGCACCTGAAACTGGGTAATACAGGGTTAACCTTTTGCAGAGCAGAGCAGAGCTCTCTTCCCAAAACAGAGGCTAACTCCTCTCCTGAGAAAATTAAGGCAGGGAGGCCTGTTCCCAGGGCAGAAGAGCACCATCAAAGCTAACTAGATGCCAGAGGGGGGTAAACACCTGCACGAGAAGGACATAAAACTGCCACAGAGGCAGATAAGGGCCTGAGTTATGACTGAGGCCTGGTATCAACAAAGTGAAGTCATGAAAAACAGAGAAGTTGGAAAATTCCAGCCAGACTCCGCCTAAACTCCGCCTAGACTCTGCCCAGGTTCCACCCAGATTCTACCTGGCCCCACCTGGACTCCGCCCAACTCCGCCTATCATGAATATTGTAATGACATGATGTAACCTTATGAATATTTATGTAAAGGTGATAACGTCTCTGTATAAATTAGCCCGCTTCGGGTTAAACCAGTGGAATTCTATTTCCGGCATTAGCCAGAAATTCCCTGGGCGCCAAAATAAATACCTTTCTGTTTAAAGGCACAAAACTTTGTCTCTAAACAGTTATTCTCGGCCTTTTTTCGGCTTCACACCCACCTCATTCAGCAGTGGGCCAACGTTTCCTCTAGTGTTAGTTTTAGCTGCTATGTGTTTGAAGAAGCTCTTCCTGTTGTCCTTAACCTCTCTTGCAAGGTTTAATGCCAAAGAGGCTTTAGCTTTCCTAGTTGCCTCTGCATTCTCAGACATCAGTCTTATATTCCTCCCAAGTGGCCAGCCCTTCCTTCCACAATCTATATTTTTTCTTCTTCCATTTGAGTTTACCTAGCAGTTCCCTATTCCACCATATTGGTCTCCTAGTTCCCCTTCTTGATTTCCTTCCCCTTTGGATGCATCAGTCTTGAGCTCAGAAGAAGTGGTCCTTGAATATTAACCAACCATCTTGGGCCCCTTTACCTTCTAGTACCCTGTCCCATAGGATTTCCCCCAGCAATTGTTTTAAGAGAGCAAAGCTGGCCTTTCTGAAGTTCAGGGTTGAGATTCTACTTTGAATCCTGTTTCTACCACATAAGATCCTGAACTGCACGATCTCATGGTCACTGCACCCAAGGTTGCCCAATACATTCAAGTTGCTCTCCTATGTAAGGAACAACTCCCCCACCTCACCTTGTGTAATGTGGATACATTGAAAATAGAAAAACATTGCCTCTTGAATCAGCAAAACTCTAGCTCCACCAGCATAGTTTACACAGTTCAAAATGTATCAAAGTTATTTCCATCTGCAAAATCTCATCAACAGACTCCCCTTCTTTTTCAGGACAAAAAAAGATAAATGCTAATGATACTGATAAGCCAACAGAGAGCTAATACAAATTTGTAGAAAATACAAGAATTCCAGGAAACCTGAATACAGAGCAAAGACCTGCATTTACCAATTTGCGACCTCTGGCAATAACTGATGACAAAAAACTTTTTACTAAATAAAATTCAGGGGGAAAAGGGGTGTCGTGATCCGAGTTATTATTTTAACATTTTGTTTATGAGGACATCTCAGCCTCTGCTTCAGAGACGACGCATAGAATTGCAGGCTAACACGTTTTAAAACTTAAACAAGTTACAAGGATTTATTTTTAGGGAAGGCACAGAAAATTAAAGGTTAAGGGGAACTGGGGAGGAGAGTCAAGTTCAGTTACTGCGTTGCTGTAGCAGTGTGAAGGAAAAAAAAACCAAACTTCTCCGCCGCTTTTTTGCCTCAGGGTTCTGCGTCGGGTCCCTCCGTGCTACTGACCGCGGATGCAAGGCAGGTTCCAGGCAGGCTTCTGGCAGGCTTCTGGCAGGCTACTGGCAGGCTTCAAGCAGAACTTCGGTTCTTTTCAGGGGTATTTTATAATGAAAAAGGGGGAGCAAGCCCCCCCTTATTTCTCCCTCGTGCGAGTTACTGCTAAACCAGTTTTTTCAGAGAGGAGCATTCTTCCAGAGACAACTTATAGGTCGATTTAGATATGTTAATTTTCTGTTGTCTAGCCCAAAATGCCAGGCGCCAGGAGACTTGTTTTCCTGTTTACCGTCTTTAGATATGTAAATGTGTTTGATATGTAAGCTTAAGGAAGAAACTTACTCAAGAATCAATTATTTTTTAAAGGGTTCACATCAAGGGGAAAATGAGAAGCAAGGAGAAGCGATAGAAGTGAGAGAATGGAATGGAAGCAGACAGAAGCCAACAGGAAGCAGCACCAAGGAGCAGAAGAGCATCAGTGAGTTCAAAGAGACAGAGATCCAAGAGGCAGGAAGGAGGCAACTTTCTTCAGAGCATGAAAAGATGTTAATCGTTCTCTTTGTTTTCTTAATAGCCATTTCCCTAGGGAATAAATTTGTTTAAAACGTCTTCCTGTTCCTTTCCCACTATGAACTCCTTCCTAAGACTCCTTTCAACATGGTGTCATTTTCCCTGAAATAAACAGTTGTAATTCCTTCAAACCATGAATTTGGTTGCATCAGCTGGAAGGCAGGAGGGCTCTGCAGAGGGACCTGGATAGGCTGGAAAGTTGGGATGATTCCATTGGGATGAGGTTCAACAAGGCCAAGTGCCGGGTCCTGCTCTTTGTCCACAACAACCCCATGCAGCGCTACAGGCTGGGCACAGAGTGGCTGGAGAGCAGCCAGACAGAGAGGGACCTGGGAGTTTGGATTGACAAGAAGCTGAACATGAGCCAACAGTGTGCCCAGGTGGCCAAGAAGGTCAACGGCATTCTGGCCTGTATCAGGAACAGCGTGGCCAGCAGGTCCAAGGAGGTGATTCTTCCCCTGTACTCAGCGCTGGTGAGGCCACACCTCAAGTACTGTGTCCAGTTCTGGGCCCCTCAGTTCAGGAAGCATATTGAGGTGCTGGAGCAGGTCCAAAGGAGGGCAACTAGGCTGGTGAAGGGACTTGAACACAAGTCCTATGAGGAGAGGCTGAGGGAGCTGGGTCTGTTCAGCCTGAAGAAGAGGTGGCTCAGGGGAGACCTCATCACTCTCTACAATTACCTGAAAGGAGGTTGTAGCCAGGTGGGGGTTGGTCTCTTTTCCCAGGCAACTATCAACAAGACAAGAGGGCATGGTCTTAAGTTGTGCCAGGGGAAGTTTAGGTTAGATATTAGAAAGAATTTCTTTACGGAGAGGGTGATCAGGCATTGGAATGGGCTGCCCCAGGAAGCAGTGGATTCTCCGTCCCTGGAGATATTTAAAAAGAGACTGGATGTGGCACTCAGTGCCATAGTCTAGTAACTGCAGCCGTAGTGGGTCAAGTGTTGGACTTGATGATCTCTGAGGTCCCTTCCAGCCCAGACAATTCTATGATTCTATGATTCTATGACTTGTAATTTTTTACACGTATATGTGTAGTGGCTAATATTTCCTCACAAATTAAATATAAAATAGTAGTTACAGACTGTGACACCAGCAATGGACTATGATGACTGCTGTTGGAAGCTTTTGTTCCTCCACCTTCATCAGGCCCACAATGGAAGGGTCATCTGCGACCCCAGGAAAGCTTGACAAGACGACAAAGAAGTTAAACTCTTCTTCTGCCTGGACTCATGTCTCCAGTGTCAGAAGAAGAAATCCTCCTATGAAAGAAGCGAAGCTGCACTGGCCACAGCCCTTGGTGATAAACAAACTCTTGAGGGAGAAATGGAGGATTTAAAAGGTCAACTCTATAAGGAATGGAAGAAATGACATCTAGAACTGGAGGCATATAAGAAAGCTGTCCGAGCAGCAAGAGACATGGTTAGAAAAACTAAAGCTCATTTAGAAGTAAATATAGTCAGGGAGATCAAGGGGAATAGCAAAATTTCTATAGGTATATTAATGGCAAAAGGAAGACTAGGGAAGGTGTCATCCCCCTCAGAAAGTAAACAGGAAAACTAGTGACAAGTGATATGGAGAAGGCTGAAGATATCAGTGACTTCTTTACCTCAGTCTTCACTGGCAAGGGCTCAAGCCGCACTCCCAGTCACTGAAGACAACGGCAAGGGTTGGAAGGAAGAAGTGACCCCAATGAAAGACTTCACCTTCAGAGTCTAGCAAGGGGCTCTGCAGGCATCAAAGGACTTGGTAGAGTATTTCAGGTTATGGATGATGACAACAGCAGGACCCTCGATTTCAAAGCGTTTGTGAAACGATTAAATGATTGTGCCATGATGATAGACAAGGAAGAAGCAGAAGAGTTTTTCCAGATATTTGATATAGATGGCAGTGGAACAATCAATTTTGAGGAATTTTTTATTACATTGAGACCTCCCATGTCAAATGCAAGAAAAGAGATTATCAAGCAGGCATTTATCAAGTTAGATAGGACTGGAGATGGTGTCATAAAAATTGAAGACTTAGGAGGGGTGTACAATGCAAAGCATCACCCCAAATACCAGAATGGAGACTGTATTGAAGATCAGGTTTTTAGGGCATTTCTGGATAATTTTGATTCACCTTATGACAAAGATGCGAAGGTCACAAGAGAAGAATTCATGAACTACTATGCAGGAGACAGCGCTTCAGTAGACACAGATGTCTATTTTATCCTCATGATAAAAAACAGGGAAACTCTCATCATACAACTAAATGAGCAAGATTTTACTTCCACTTGAGTAGGTTCCCACGATTAAATGTATGCACAACAACACACTTGTTTTTCGTATTAACAGCTTCCAGTAACTATTCCAGTTACAGTCAATCTGCAGAATACCCAGATGCTTTGGTAAGCTTAGCCTCAGGGGATCAGAGCATAATCAGAGATGATATCTAGCATCCAGCCACTCGGCACATCTGTTGTTTGTCTACCTGCATCTCTGTCACATGTTTCCTTTTTGTTGGTCTCTTCTTCCACGCAGCTATCAGTAAGACAAGATAGCTAGGTCTTAAGCTCTGCCAGGAGAAGTTTAGGTTAGATATTAAGAAGAAATTCTTTAGAGAGAGGGTAATCAGACATTGGAATGGGCTGCCCAAGGAGGTGGTGGATTCTCCATCTCTGCAGGTTTTTAAGAAGAGATGGATGAGGAACTCAGTGCCATGGTCTAGTAACCATGGCGGTAGAAGACAAATGGTTGGACTTGATCTCAGAGGTCCTTTTGAACCTGGTTGATTCAACATGCTACACCCAGGGGTACTGGGGCAACTGGCAGATGGGGTTGTTAAACCACTGTTTCTTGTATTCCAAAAGGCATGGCAGGCTGTTCAAGTCCCCACTGATTGGAAAAGGGAAAACATAACCCCCAATTTCAAAAAGGGAAACAAGGAGAATCCAGGGAACTATAGGCCAGTAAGTCTCACCTCTGTGCCCTGTAAAATCATGGAGCAGATCCTCCTGGAGGCACCATTGAAGCAGAAAAATAATGAAGAGGTGTTACGATCCGAGCTATTATTTTATATTTTGATTGTGAGGAAAAATCAGCCACTACTCATAGACGTCGCACGAATTTACAAAAATAACAGGCTTTATGATTTAAGCAAATTACAAGATTTATTTTAGGGAAAGGAGACAATAACGCCACCTTTAAAAGAAAAAACAAGTATACAAGAGGAGAGATTTTACATAAATTAGTCACTTTGGGGAGAGAGTTGTTAAGAAAAGGAAAGAAAACAAGAGAGAAATTAAGTTTTATCACCATCCACCGGCCCTGGTCTCTGGCTGGAGGTGGTGGGGGGGGGATGTGTAGGAGCCGCCGTTCCTGCTTGGCTGATGGTCTCTGCTTTTCCTTTCCTCCTCTGTTGCTGTCCCGTAGCTGAAGCCCCAAGTGGCAAGAGAAGGTGGGGGAAAGAGAGATCTGCATCTTCTCCTTTTCTCTTGGAGTTTTTATTCAGCAAAAAGGGGTTCTGTCTTTTCATAAATCACTGGCACACAGACTTGCTAAAGATGATGCACAGATTTTGCCATCCCAAGAACTTCTCTTTTAATTATTGTGATCTTTCAGTCCTTATTACCTTGCTAAATTTATTACCTTTGTCTTGACTGTGTACCAGGAGGTGACCTGATTAGCAGTCTTATCTTGAGGTGCCTGTCAGGCATGATACAAAACAGAAGCTAGTTAAGTCTGAGGTAAAAATCTGTTAATTGAAGATATGTTTGTTATATTTTAAAAGAGCAGAAAAAATACTGATTCGAGAGACATATTTCGTATTTTCAGTGTTTACATCAAGAGGTCATTTGTTATAACCAACATGGTGTCACCAAGGGCAAATCATGCCTGACAAACCTCATGGCCTTCTATGAGAAGGTCACAACATCAATAGACAAGAGAAGAGCAACTGACATCATTTACCTGGACCTGAGCAAAGCCTTCAACACTTTCCTGCACAACATCCTGGTCTCCACGCTGGTAAAATATGCGTTTGATGGATGGAATACTTGGTGCATTAAGAACGGGGTTCACAACCGCACTCAAAGAGTGGCAGTAAACAGGTCTATGTCCATGTGGAGGCCAGTGACAAGTGAAGTACAACAAGGAACACTATTGGGACCAGCACTGTTTAACATCTTTTTTGGTGACATGAATGGTGGCATTGAGAAAGTTCACTGATGACACCAAGCTGTGTGGTGTGGCTGACACACTGGAGGGAAAGGGGTGCCATCCAGAGGGACCTTGACAGGCTGGAGGGGTGGGCCCATGCCAACCTCATGAAGTTCAAAAGACCAAGTGCAAAGTCCTACATCTGGGTTGAGTCAATCCCAAGCATCGATATAGTCTGGGCAGTGACTGGCTTGAGAGCAGCCCTGAGGAAAAGGACTTGGGGGTGCTGGTGGACGAGAACTTCAACATGGGCCGTCAGTGTACACTTGCAGCCCAGAAACCTAACCACATCCTTAGCTGCATCAAGAGAAGTGTGGCCAGGACAAAGGAGGTGATTCTCCCCCTCTACTGTACTCTTGTGAGACCACACCTGGAGTATTGCATCCAGTTCTGGAGCACCTATTACAAGAAAGATATGGAGAGATGTCTCCATGTCTAGAAAAATTGACATATGGAGAGATGCCTCCATGTCCAGGGAAAGGCCATATCGATGATCAGAGGGCTGGAGCACCTCTCCTATGCGGATAAATGGAGAGAGTTGGGGTTATTCAGTCTGGAAAGGAAAAGGCTCTGAGGAGACCTTATCATAGCCTTCCAGTATCTGCAGGGGGCCTACAAGAAAGCTGGTGAAGGACTTCTTAGGATGTCAGGTAGTGATAGGACTAGGATGAGTGGATTCCAACTAGAGAAGAGTAGATTTATATAAGTTAGGAAGAAGTTCTTCACCCTTAGGAGGAGTGAGACACTGAAACAAGTTGCCCAGAGAGGTGGTGGAAGCCCCATCCCTGGAAGTTTTTAAAGCAAGACTGGAATGGGCTCTAAACAACCTTATCTAGTTGGTGTCCCTGCCAGTAGTAAGGGGGTTGGAACTAGGTTATCTTAAAGGTCCCTTCCAACGCTGAAAATTCTAACATTTTCTGATTCAAAACGCACAGCTTGAAGCTGCTTTAGCTGCTGTAAAGAAACAGCTTGCAAACAAAACCTTATAGAATATGGATCTTGAAGAAACAATGTCACTCTCATTGAGGACTCTGAATTCCATAAAAATATGTACGAAAAAGAAATCAATAAAGCTGGAAAAAAGCATGAAACTAAGTTTGCTCAGTTTGATTCTGGGTGTCAAGTTGAATATCAACATAAACTTGATCAGGCTCTTTGTGAAACAAGAGAACAACACAATGCACAAGTAAAGCTAGACCAAGAAGAGCTGGAAGATACCTGAGAATCTTGAGAATCTGCATAACTTGAGAATACCAGACTTTCCTTTGAGAAGACCAATTATACAGACCCACCTTGGGCACCAAAAATTCTGTCACAATTTGGACAATGACAGATGCTCTCTGTTATTCCTACCTCCCTCCCATATGGAAAAACAGAATAAGGAAGAAAGACTTGAAATTTGAAAAACCTTTCATAGGTAGAAAATTACCAGTCTGGGAAAAAGCAGTCATTCTCTGCTGAGGAAACAAGGAAGAGAAGCAGCAGTGGCAGGAACCAGGGAACAGCAAGAAAGCTTTAACAGAGCAAACAGACCAGCAAGCAAAACTACCCAGGGGCCTCTATTGGGAGCATTTTTACACTGAGCACCATGGGAAGGAATACTGTGATTGGTATCTTTAGATCAAATGACCCATCCTCTCCTCCCATCAGTTCAGCTGCTCCTCATAATAGCTGCAACATCAAGAGGCTGGCAATTGCTCATAGTTTCCCAGGTAGGATTTTAATATACTGGTCCTCTCAAACCAGGACACCTTGTAATCTAAATCAAGATCTTTGTACTGCCATGATTCCTCAAACAGTTGTTCAAGCAGTGTAAACAAAATGTGATACAGATCCCAAATAGAAGAGGGGTGTCCTGGACAAAGCAGTGAATTGAAAAAAAAGTTGTCTCTTGAATCAGCAAAATGCTCGTGTCTGCTCTAAAAAGATTTCTTTCCTGTCATAGGCTAACAGCTACCTGGAAGCAATAGGACTGATAAGATAAAGTGCTGTTTTCTATTAATCCCCCTCTCCTCCCTGATAAGGAAAGGAGAGAGAATAAGGGAAAGAAACTTATGGGTTGGAAACTAAACTACACAACTTTAATGAAACAGTAATGATAAATAGGAAAAATTACTAAATATATACAAATATACAAATATACAGGAAAAATTGATACCACGTTCCTCCCCCCTTTCCCCCAATAACATTCACGTCACCACCGAGGCGGCAGGGCTGCCTTGGGAAAGTCCAGGCTGGACCTCTGGGGTCAGGAGCAGTCGGGAGCTGGAGGCAGGAACACACAGATTCAGGATGGCATGGATCAGGACCACAGGCAGAGGAATGGACAGAATCCTCCCAGGATGCCGAAGCAAAACAGGGGACAGGTGAAGGAAGGGCAGGAAAAAAGGGTCAGGAAGGAAGGGTCTTTGACCCTCGTGATCCCTCAAATTTATACTGAGTATGACGTGTATGGGATGGAATACTCTTTTTGGTTAGTTCTGGCATCTATCTTGTCCGGCCCTCCCCAAAGGAGGGCTTCAGGTGGGACCTCTTTACTCCTTCTGCAGGGTAAAATGTTCCTCAGAGCTGAGCAGTGTCCTTGGGTCTGCATACCAGTCTCTGTCAGTAACTATAAACATTGTGTTATCAGTCCCAGAAGCAGACACTGAGAAACTTGCTGTTAATTTCAGCAAGTGTAACTACTTACAAGAAACTTAGCTGAAAGCAAAAGTACAAACCAGAAAATCACCTTTATCCTGGCCCAAACCAGGACACCACCTTTACCCGAGACTCCTCTGTCTTCAACAACATCATCTTTGTATCCTTCACTGCCTGAGACCCCTCCACCTCCAGCATTACCTGTCATAGATAACCTGCCACATTGGGAGCAATCAACTCGCTGAGATGCTGAGAGTTGACACCCGGAAAAAGAACATCCTCAGGGACGAGGGGAGCATGAATTGCGAAACTGCGGCAAGCTCCAGACGAGGAGACTCATCCTCCACCTTATCCTGTTCATCTTGCTGGAGCTCTGGACCATCAGTTTTTGGGGGAGTATAAAGGGGCTTCAGGAAAAGCTGGGAGAGAAAATGGGGCGGAGGGAGGTATTCGTATGAAGGGAATTTTTCAAGAAGCATTATTAGAAGGTGTAATTTTGCCTCAGGCTTTCCCAGTTATAACTGTAGCTGGGGGAGAAAGAGGCTGGCAACCACTAGATTGGAAAACCCTTAAGGAAGCTAGACAGGCTATTCAGTCAAATGGTCTTCAGTCTCCTTATACTCAGGCATTGATAAAGCATATTTTCACTGCAAACCTGCTAACACCTGCCAACATTAGGCAATTGGGTATTACATTGTTATCACCATTGTAGCAAATACATTTTTGGGCTGCTTGGCAAAATGCATGTAATCAGGTTGCTCTTATGCCTCGTGCATGTAATCACGTTGCTCTTATGCCTCGTGCAGAAGGCAATCCGTTACACGGAGTGACTGCACAGCAACTTCTTGGCGAAGGGCCATTTGCCTGTGGTGATTGGCAAGCTTGGTTTGCAGTGGAAGTGTTGCAAATTTCTCAAGAAAAGGCTCTGAATGCTTTGTTAACAGTTCCTTGTGAAGGGGTAAAGCAGAGTTATGTAAAAATTACTCAGAAAGTTGGAGAACCTTATGGAAAGCTTATTGATCGATTGATAACAGCATTGAGAAATGCTCCTGATTTGGATGAAGACATGAAAGAAAAACTTGTGTCTGTACTAGCCTATGATAATGCTAATGAGAAAACAAGAAAGGCATTGTCTCATTTGCCAAAAGGAGCTTCTGTCTCCACTATGCTGGAAACAGTAGAAAAAATGCTGGGGGCAGAATAAGCTCAGGTTATGGCAGCAGCTGTGAGTTCTTCCACTGCAGCAGCAGTGGGAGCAGCAGTATGGCCACTCTTAGGAGCTAAATTAAAGGGAAAACGTTGTTTCAAATGTGGAAAAGAAGGGCATTGTCAACAGTTTTGTAAGGAGAGGGCTGAAAAGCAAGGAGTTAATAAATGGTATGTCACTTGCCAAAAAAATAATCATAACAGCAAAGATTGTTACAGTAAGTCAGGAAACTCCTGATTGAGCATGCCGCGCCCGCGTGTGCAGACAATAAATCAGGGTGCTTGGACCACCACTTCGCAGCCACCCGAGGGAGTGCCAGAGTGGATGTTGAAACAGCTGTAGACATATATCTGACTGATACGCAGGTTGCATTAATTGAAACTAATATGACAGGACCTTTAGGTCATAATCTTAGTGCCTTACTCCTTGGGAGATCGTCTATTACTAAACAAGGACTTTTTGTTCTCCCAGGTGTTATTGATTCTGATTATACTGGACCAATTATGGCTATGGTTTATACTCCGTCACCACCTGTCTTTGTCCCTAAAGGACAGAGGATTGCTCAATTGGTTCCATTCCAGAATTGTGTACCAAAAGCTAAGGACATTGACAGGGGAGATGGAGGTTTTGGATCTACAGGATCTGCATTGGTTAATTTGGCTATAGATATCACCAAAGGACAGCCTCGAGAGTTGGTTACTGTTGTCAATGATCGTGGTGAGGAAAAGCAATTGTCTCTGCTAGTTGATACTGGAGCAGACGTTACCATCATAGCACAGAAAGATTGGCCGTCTGCGTGGCCACTTTGTCCTGCACAATTGGCTATATCTGATGTAGGTGGTTTGTCTTTGCCACTGCAGAGCCAATATCCAGTGCAGTTAAAATTCTCTGATAGCAATCATGTGTCAGTAACGCTATGTGCTGTCAGTACCTGTGTCATTGCTGGGATGAGATGTATTGTCTCAATTAGGAGTCAGGTTAATGTCACCTATTTAGGAGCGGTCACTGAAGAACGGCCTGTTGTTGCCCGAAACAAAGACTCAAACCAGCAGAGTGTCGGTTTGAATCGGTGCTTTATTAGGGGCCCCGAGAACCCTGGGGACAGAACAGAGTCCCAAATCAGGATTCCAAAAATCCCCTGTTTGGTTTCAGCTTTTATACCCTTTTACAATGTGACCTTCATGCGGAGCTACAAAACAGTAGACAAAACAGTTACATGCTTTATATAAACAATCGTAGGCAGACATCCACTAACTACAAATTTCTCATGCTAGTTTAACTTAAGGTATTATTGAACCGATACCGCCCCCCCCCCTTTTACGTGCATAACATTTCAACCCTTTATCTTCAATGACAGTTTACTTCTCTTCATGTTCTCTCTTCTTAGCACATTCCTTCTTATCTGCCTTTGATCCTACTTGCAACAAGTCCCCCCTTTGAGCATCCTTCGACATCCTTTTGCAAGGATGCTCAATCTTTCAAGCTGTTGGATTCTCGTTAGGCGGGTGGGGTGAGTTGTCTTCTGAGAGGATCACTTCTCTTCGGGTTATGGCTTTCATCACCCTCCGAGTGTGTTGGCTTTCCTTTACAATCATTCCTAAAAGACATCTATATACTACTAAAGCAACTCTAATGATTATAATTATCGTGATTCCATATTGTACAATTGATGATATCCAACCTGAGACCTGGATCCCCAGGGAGCTGAACACTGCTCCAACCCAATTATGTTCTGCCTCCTTTTGAATATCGTGAACCCTGCCCTCAATTTGTCCCAATTGACTAATATCTTTTTCTACCTCCTGAGTGACATTTGGGATGTGTATGCAACAATGCTCGTCCTTATAGTGCAGATACCCACAGACGCCATGCTCTCTTAGTAACATCATATCCAAGGCCATTCTATTTTGTATGGTCATTCTAGCTGTGGCTTGTAGCTGTAAATTCAGGCCCTTAAATCCTTTCTTCGTTACTGCTGCCAGCCTCTCAGTCTGTCCCAATAATTTGAACAACATTTCCCGGTTCCGATAAGTGGAGATTGGTGCAAACAAAGATTCTAGCACCCACCCAAATTTAACCCCTGAAGAGGGTTCATGCCACCCATCTTCTTCATCTAATCCTACAGCATCTAGGTCTTTACTAATATCTCTTCTCTGTCTCTTTTGTATCTCTTTTGACCTTAACTTTGATTGTTTCCACAATGGACACAGGGTTGGTACACCCAAAGTGATTTGCGTGGTTAGCCCATCTATGGGTAGGTGGGATGTCCATTGGCCATGTCCCAAGACCCACACCAAATTCCCAGGGCTGTGAACTGCTGTGTGCCTGCAATCTATAGGTTCCACTCCTTGTCTTACACTTATAGTATGATTATATCCTCTACATTCACATCCCCACTTTAATGCCATCTTTACTGGTATTAGTCCTATTCGATCTTCCGGAGTGTCACATGTAAATACTTCTGTACAATTCCATTCCTTCGTTTGGGCTTGAAACTGCCTAGAGGAGGTAGATGTAACAGGGGCTTTATAATAAGACTGATTTCTATTCCCTGTCCACTGTATGCACCATTGTACTTCCCCGAGATAAGCATAATGTTCTAGGATACTGGGTCCCCACAAGGTTTTCCAATCTTCCCACGTGTCATGATTTTGAGTAATATTTTGACAGCTCATCTCATTTCGTGTGATATTTGTCCTTATTGTAACCTTGTTACATGCTCCCTCTATTGGGGGGTTGACTAGACATCTCCTCATGTTCCGAATCCAGCCATAATAGTTGGGTTTTAATTTACAATCAGCTTCGGTTGTTACTTGACTGATCATACATAGATCCTTCCATGCCTCTACTGTCTTAGGGACAAACCGGCATGTCCAGGAAACATTCCTCAATGACTTTGGCATTTTAGTCACAGGTATTATACCCCATGATATAGGTTCACCTGCTGCTTGGGGTAATGGCAAACATGCTGTGATTTCTGTTACATTTTGCATGAGGCCGAAATCTCTGATCAGTCCTATTACCAAATTTTCTTGGTCTCTGTTTTTGGTCAATTTTCTGATGTTAGTAACCTGTCGTGTCATTCTCCTTTTTTTCCTCACATAGGATGTATTCATTGCAAGAAACTGCACATCCCCATAATCAGAACTGTCCCGTAACTGTACTGAACAGATATACTTCCCCTGTCTCTTATTCGTTCTTTCGGGTCACATTGGGTATCTGCAGGATAGTTGCTCCTTTCTGGTGCGATTCATCCCAAACTGTCTTTACCCTCTTTGTAATCAGGTCGTCCTTCGTAACCCATCTCCACCCCACGATAATTTCGGTGGATCCAGCTCCCTGATCATCAGTAAACAAACAAGTCAGATTAACATCAGATCCCTCAGGTTTCAGTAGATAAGGTTCTGGTACATAAACTTTCACAGGTTCTGTTAACATAATCAAGCTCAGGAAAATCACTGTCCCTAAGGTTTGTTTCTGAACACCATCCTTGTTGGAGACAAGGGTTCTACTGACCATTGCGTAGGGACCTTCTTGACCCTGGTGTAGTGAATCCAGTTGTCGATCCCGTCGACCTTGACAGCCGTGTAGGTGGTCATGATCACCTGGTGAGGACCGTCCCATGTCTCCCTCAGCGGCTCCACTGACCAGTTCCTTATGTAGACTTGGTCTCCTGGAAGGATGTCGTGGGCTGGATTTTCCAGGGGTAGGGGTCGGTTCCACTGCAACGCTCCTCTGAGTGCTGTAAGAGTCTTATTTAGAGACAATACATAATTTAACATCACCTGATCCCCCACTAAATGAGGGTCCCCCCGGTAGGTAGCAGCATGGTAGGGCTTGCCGTACAGAATTTCGTACGGACTTACCCCTATCCTTTCCCTTGGTTTGATTCTAACCCTTAACAGAGCTAAAGGCAATGCCTGTGGCCACTGGATTTTTGCTTCTTGACATATTTTCTTAATTTGGTTTTTCAGAGTTTGATTATCCGCTCTACCTTCCACTTGATTGGGGCTCCAGGGCGTGTGCAGATTCCAAGTTATTCCTAGCGTTACAGAAACTCCTGCACGACCCCTGCAGTGAAATGAGGACCCCTATCGGATGATAGCCCTAACGGCACCCCAAATCTAGGGATAATTTCTTTCAGCAGTGTTTTTACCACTTCTTTTGCCTGATTGGTCCTGCAAGGGAAAGCTCCTGGCCATCCCGAAAATGTGCACACATATACCAGCAGGTACTTGTATGCTTGGGCTTTTGGCAACTCAGAAGATGTCTACCTGCCAATAGTCTCCTAGTTGGGGACCTACCTGCAACTTACCCATTTGAACCTGTTTCCTTACCACTGGGTTGTTTTTGATACACACCGGACACATTGCATTTACCCTTTTTGCCAATGTTAACATCTGGTTTGAGAATATTTCATTTTTCAAAAATTTTACCATAGCTTCTGCACCCCAATGGCACTTATTATGTTCTGTTTCCAACACCGTCTTCATGACTCTCACTGGTAGAATCACCTGTCCTGTTGGAGTCACATACCAACCCTTAATGTTTTTTCGTGCCTGCAACATCTGAGCCAACTTCTCGTCCTCTGGTGAGTAATGTGGTTTGTCTTCCATGTGTACAGCTGCAGGGTTACTCCGGGCCGGTATCAAAGCTAATTGAGTCCATACCTTTCTGGTGGCCTGCTTTGCCACTTGGTCTGCTTGTCGATTTCCCTGGAACTCTTTTCCCGGATCATTCCGATGTCCTTTGACGTGCATCACTGCAACTGCCGATGGTTTATAAATTGCTTCCAGTAACATGACTACCTCTTCCCTGTGTTTGATTGTTGAGCCCTGCGAATTAAGAAGTCCCCGCTCCTTCCACAAAGCCCCATGCACATGTACCACTCCAAATACATATTTGGAATCAGTCCATATGTTGACCCTCTTCCCTTGGCTCAGTACCAAGGCCCTCACCATGGCCCAAATTTCAGCCTTCTGTGCTGACGTTCCTGGGGGCAAGGCTTTTGCTTCCACTATCTGCTGCAAGGTGACCACTGCATACCCTGCATACCTGATGCCTTCTTCCACAAAGCTGGAACCGTCCGTGAACAGCTCCCAATCGGGGTCCGGCAGTGGCTCATCTTTCAGGTCCTCCCGGCTGGCGTACACTTGCTCAATTACCTCCACACAGTCATGTTCCAGCTCTCCTTCTTCCTGGGTGGACCTGAGAAACTCTGCTGGGTTAAGGTGATTAGTTATTTTTAGTTCCACATCATCCTGTTCCCTCAATTGGGCCTGGTATTGAAGCATCCTGCTTGATGAGAGCCAATGGCCCCCCTTTTGTTCTAATACTGTTATGACCATGTGGGGTACATAAACTGTCATGTGCTTGCCCAATGTTAGCTTACGTGCCTCCTGGATCAAAATTACAGTGGCTGCCACTGCTCTTAGACACCCAGGCCATCCTCCACTTACTGAGTCCAATTGTTTGGAAAAGTACCCGACCGGCCTTTTCCAAGACCCCAGTTTTTGAGTGAGTACCCCCAAGGCTAACTTTTGCCTTTCATGTACATACAGTTGGAAGTCTTTGGTTAAATCCGGCAAGCCCAGGGCAGGTGCTTCCTTGAGGGCCTGTTTTAATTCCTGGAACACTTAATCTTCCGTGGGTCCCCACTTAAATCTCGGTTCCTTCATAGCCTCATACAGTGGTTTGGCTGTCAGTCCGAAGTTGGGGATCCACAGTCGACACCAGCCAATCATTCCTAAAAAAGATCTTAATTCCTGGTTATTGCGGGGTACTGGAATTGCACATATGGCTTGAATACGATTTACTCCCAAACGACGGACTCCCTGTGAAATTTCACATCCTAAATAAATGACCTTTTGTTTGACCAGCTGTGCCTTTTCTCTGGATACCCGGTATCCAGCCTGTCCCAACATATTCAACAGTGCAATGGTTAACTTGAGGCAGAGTCCCCGTTCTATTGTCCCCAATAGAATGTCGTCCACGTACTGCAATATCACATAAGAGAGATGCGAATCTTTTACCTGGGTAGTTTTCCATTCCTCAAGTTCCTTGGCCAGTTGGTTACCGAATATGGTGGGTGAGGATTTAAATCCCTGGGGAAGCCTGGCCCATGTGAGTTGGTGCTTTCGTCCCGTGTCGGGGTTTTCCCACTCGAATGCGAAGATGTTCCTGCTCTCAGGTGCCAGGGGTATGCAGAAGAAGGCATCCTTTAAATCGATTACTCTAAACCACTGAAATTTCTCAGAAACCGATGTTAACAATGTGTACAGATTTGCCACCACAGGATGTATATCTTTAGTGATAGAGTTGATGCCCTCAGGTCCTGTACTAACCTATAATTGCCATTAGGCTTTTTGACTGGGAAAATGGGGGTGTTAAATTCAGATTCACACTCCTGCAAAGTTCCTAAACTTAAGGATTGAGTTATCATGGGAGCTATTCCTTTCCTAGCTTCCAGGCTGATGGGATACTGTCGCACCCTCACTGGTTGACCCCCCCAAAATGGCACT
>JAAWXA010000305.1:0-38935 GCA_038090715.1 Florisuga fusca
CATGAGCCAACATTTTTCTCTTACCAGCCATGGATCTTCCTAATAGATCCCAGTGTGTAGTTTAACTTATTTCTGGTGACAGCAAAATGTTGGCTCATGCTGAGCTTCATTACAACCTCCTTTCTGTGCTTTTCAGATGGGTGCTTCCCACCCAGACAGTTCCTAATGTATGCAGCCATACCTTCACAGGTGAAAAACTTCATACTTCTCGCTCTAGGGCTTTATAGTTCACTCCCTAGGTTTCATGAGGAACCTCTGAATTGAAGCTCTACTGTCTGGTGTGCCAGCCACCCTCTGTAAGTTGTTGTGGGATATTCTTTCTCCTCATCTAGGCCATTTATGATGCTATTGAGTATCAGGCCCAGCACAGACCATTGGGGTGCTCCTCTTGTTAGTGATTTTCAAAAAGATGTTGAGCAGTTGATTCATATCTGCTGAGTCCAGTGGCTTACATAATTTTAAAACCATCTAATCTATCTATCTACCTATCTATCAATCTATGTATCCTGCCACTTCCTCAATTTCCAAACACAAATACAGTGAAAGCATGGCACCAAAAGCACTACTACATTTTAGTCTTCCCTTGCCCATTTCACAGTACTCAAGGGGCTTCCCTCAGTTTTAATAATTTTGCATAGATTATAGTCAGAGGTTGCACAATCATGCCAGATAGTGCTTTCAGCATCTTTGGGTAATCCTGTAGCCTCATGGATTTCAATATAAACAGCTTCTCTAGGTCCCTAAAATGCTGTTCCTCAGTTGTTGTCTCTCTACCTCTTTCCCACCTTCTCCCAGTACATACAGGGATTTGGGAAAACTGAATTTATCTGCCTGAAATATGTTTGACTGGAAAATTTTGCTCAGGACTAGCAAGTACTATTATTTTTTTCCCCTGCTAAAAGCATTTTTCCCTTTGTCACCCCAAAAGGTATATAAAAAAAAAAAATATGTAATTGCACTTGCAGCTTAATAGTCTTGTAAACAATATAACTCAAGGAGATGATCCTGGCTGCCATCACTTGGTAGGTTCAAATCAAGCAAATTATACAATTTGCCTCTGCAGAATGATCTTACTGGTTGATATACTGTGTTAGGTACTATAGTACCTCTATTTAAGGACTATAAATTTTCTATATTTTTTTCTCCTAGGATGTTTGTGCCCACAGATGATAACTCAGTGTACAGATGTGACAAACAAGGCACTCACAAAACTTCAATAGGTGAAGATTTTTCTAGAAGGGCTTGGAGCACAATTGTTTTATGTATATATAATTTTTGCTACTGGCCAACACTCCTCCATTTCAAAACAAGAAAAAAATTTAGAAGTTTGAGTATTACTTACCTAGCTCCATGAGATTTAGAAAATCTTCCCCATTTTGTTTTGGGACAACCACCTCAGGGCTTGCAGAGGGGATACAGCCTGTAGTAGCTCTGTGTCTGTATCCAGAGACACCTGGAGGCCATGTCAAGGCACCCACAGAACCTCAAAAAACACAGAAAAACAATGTTTACATAGCTTTGTCCTTTCTCTCATGAGAAACTTATGAAATACTTCCTAGGGTTAATTTTTTCTGAATAGGTAGGGATATTTTTAAATATCTCTCTTCTATTATCATCATTCTCCTTCGTTTGAACCCATTGTATGATTTTATTCTATATTGTACTTTAGCTCTTTATCAACCTGGTAATTCATAACCTCCTACACACAAAAGGAACTAATATTAGTAAATCATTCGAAAGTAATAATGGAATTTGTCACCTTTTGCTAAGCTATTTACTGACACTACAAAAAGATGAACATTTGTTATTTTTGTAAGGGAGGCATTATGTCAAGTATTTATTAAATAATAACTGTTTAAATTTTTTTAATGTAAGAAATCAAATAAATACTCTGATTTCAGTTATTACTATGTAGAACAGGTATGAATTTAAAATTCCTTATAAAAATTTTTATTGCGATTGCTTTAAATCACATATTAAACTGAAACCAAAAGTCACTTGTTTTTTTTGGAGTTGAAAATTGTTTATGAAAGTAATTTCATCTAATCTCATTGAACATAAAGTTTACATTGCTGCCTAACTCATCAATTATATAGCCAAAATGACACTTCTCAGATAACACTTAATGAAGCTGATATGTTGTGAGCAGTTGAAAGACTCGTTGCCAAGCCCATACAGAAAGTCTATTGAGAAATGCAAGCACTTTGTTTCAACCTTTATAACCCTCTATATGACAGTTTCAGCTTTGCCTTTAACTAACATGCTGCATAGTGTAATAAAAATAATCAGTTCAAGGCACAGGATGGCTGCAGGCAATCACACAAAGGCTTAATAATATTTTTCAGATTGGCCGAGACAATGACCACAATAAAATGTGACCATTTTTATTGGAAAAAACAAGACATAGTTATAACATTTAGCTCAGGTTTCAGCTTTTTTTCCCTACTGCTATTTAATTACAGTGTTTTGTGATTTATTAGTTGTTGCACTATTCGGGTAAAACTTTGTAGTTCTTTGTACATCTACAAAAACTTGGCTTGAGCCCAAGTTCATCTGAATTTCATTAGCATTTAAACTAGTTTTCACATTACATATAGTCCGAAAAATTTACTGAAGTGAATATTTTCTTCATTAACTTTGCTTTGAATATTTTTTCTGACCAGTAATTTTGTTTACAAGTTTAAAAATATAAATTACAAGACAAATTCATATTATGACTTGATTTAAATGATATTTTGCTTTGATAGTGGTGTTTTCTTTCTTCTGCTGAGAAGTACCAATAAGGAGAGATTTTAAACAATGTCATGTAAATACTTCTTAGTATTGCTTTTGGCTTTTAATTTGTGTACAAAACAGATCTTAAACTTTCAACTTGATACATGAAAACATAAACTGATTGGCTTTTGTGCTTCCTATCTAATTTCCTAAAACTGCTGTTTTAATTTGTGTTCCTAGAATAAGATACTCTGTTGAAGCGCTGAACTCTATCTATATGTAAATTGAATAATCTTTCAAAGACAGGGAAAAGGAAGCACTATTAAACATAGAACTTCATTTCTGTAAGAAATGAAGCACCATGACTCTCTATAATAAGAAATTATGACCACAGAAGTTCATTAAGAAAGAACATGATGCTGTAAAACTGCTTGTCAGTAGTGAATAGGTTGTCCTATATTTAATGGAGTGATAAACAAGGGAAAAATTTATCTTCACTATCTTCTTTGTTTGTATTTTACAGAAAACATCATTAAAGCCACCATACCCCCTTTAATTCTCCCAGCTTAATCTCTTGTATCAATAACTGATTCAGTTAGTGCACTCAATTTGAAATAGTAGATAGTTAATGCCTTTTAAGAAGCTCCTTAACTGAATCAAATATACTTATTATGTCTAAATACTGAGTATTTCTCTAGCAATTATGTCCAAATAATAATCAGGGGAAAAAACAGTGTAGATACATCCTGCCACAGAAATCCACAATTATATAATGTACAGTTAGAAGAAAACACACATTTATGCTTTAACAATGCAGTATTACTAAGCTTTCCAATAACACAAGTTTTCTGGAAAAAATATGTCCATAACTTGTCTTTTGAATTCCTGATCATGCAAAAAAAAAATTATGCAGGTTGGTATCTGTGAAATAATCTAAAATTGTGTATAGATTTTCTGTTTTCCCCCTAAGTCAGAGCGTGTAGATGTCTGAAGGAAAAATAGAGGCAACATGACAGGCAACATCATGAGGCCATATGGTCTGCACAAACTATGAAAGACAAAGATTTGCTCCAGTAATTTATGCTAAAAACAAGCTATGTACTAAATTTCCAGCTATTTTTAAAATTACATCAAATTTCAGTGAACAGAATTATTTTATTAATAGAATGATCAATCTGTCTGCACCATGAAAATCTGCATAGGAGTGCAGGGAATGATACATTGTGACTTGATATATTAATATATATTTGTGTAACTTTTGTTCTCAGTTCTGGAGTCAATAAAGCTCTATTATACTTCCCTACCATACTTTTTTTGTCTTTTAATGAGGCTTGGATTTTTTGAACAAAAATAAAATTGTACGTTTTTGTAGCCTGAGACATCTTTTTCTAGGAATGTTCTGGGTGTGATTCACTGGATCTAAAGTAGACATCTCTAATGTAAATCTCAATGTCTAAGCTGCATAGGCTGTAAATGGACTTCTAGAGAATGGCTTCTCTCATGCTAAGACAGATATTTAAATTGAGCTGTTGAATTGCAGAAAGGCTCACATTTACAGATAAGTGCCTTCCTCTCTTGGTGTGTTTTGAAGACAACCTAGATGATGTCTCACCTTTAAATATTATAAATGGTTATTATACAAGACGGATGAGATGAATTACATCCGTAGTGCCTGGCACTGTAGTATAATCATGAGTGGAGTTCTTAAAAGTGATTCTTTCAAGATGATTACTGTGCATTTGACCTCTATTTAAACAAATGGCATTGTATGTAAAACAAGGCTCATTTTTAAAGCCTGTCAGTAATGTTCCTCTTCTGTCCTGTAAGAATTCTTTGCCCTATGAGCTGCTCTGCATAGACAGTCCTCTGTATAATCACAGAATTATAGACTCACAGAATGTTAGGAGTTGGAAGGGACCTCTGGAGATTCCCTTGTCCAACCCCCCTGCCAGAGCAGGAGCACCTAGAGGAGACTACACAGGAACATGTCCATGTGAGTTTTGAATGTCTCCAGGGATGAAGACTCTGCAGCCTCTTTGGGCAATGGGTTCCAGTGCTGTTACCCTCAGAGAGAAGAAATATTTGTTCATATTCCAGTTAATTATCCTGTATGTCAGTTTGAGACCATTACCCCTTGTTCTGTCATGGGACACCACGGAGACGAATGTGGCTCCATCTTCCTGACACAGGTCCTTTAAATATTTATAAGCATTCATGAGATCCCCCCTCAGCCTCCTCTTTAAGCTAAACAGCCCAAGCTCTCTCATCCTTTCTTTATAGGGCAGAGGCCTATAAACTTCTAGAAATTGCATGGGACAAATCCAAGAATGCTGAAATACAGAAAAATTCTTAAATTAGGCAAATTAAATTCCCTTATTAATATGCAACTGAGCACCAAAAATTGCTGAGGTCTGAAAGCGTAGCTAAAATTTAAGCTTTTATGTAAGCATGGCATCACAGGTATATGTCCAGCTGTCACAACTTCTTACTCCAAGTGCGATATTATTAAAATTTTTCTTGCCCAAACCAGAAAGAATTGAAGTTTGCCCCTTATTATCCATAGAGAAGCACTGTGCATTAAAGTAATGAATTGTGCATTATGGTCCAGAGAACAGAAAATTCATATTTTATATTTAAATACAGCATCATTGTGGATCATTTGAAATTATAGCAATAATAAACAGCACTATGAATTCTTATGATGCAGGCAGTGCAGTTTCTGGTTTGACTCTTATCAAACCTAGGTGCATCCTTGATATGACTCCATTGGCTTCATTCATCTATTTTGAGTGCCTGTTAATGTAATTTAACAGTGAAAGCAAAATGGTGCAACAGGTACCCTATAATAGACTTCATACAAGCCACCAGTTGATGGACAATGGATCAATATTTGTTGCTTGGTTTTCCAAGTGAAAGAAAATTAAAACACAAGTACATTTACATACACAGGAATTAATGGCACAAGTGGGATCACAGTGATACAAACATTAAAAAATGCTAATTCTGTGGAATATTTGCTCTGGATCAAATAAAGGACAGCAAATACTGCAATTACACAGTTTTGTGAATTGTGAAAAGATAAAAAAAAGAATGGGAAAAATGAGACGGCAGCAAAGAGAAAATACATCTAAAAAAGGTGTGACATAAAATGATCAATTTATTTATGTATATATAATTTATAATATTATCATTATATTATCATTTAGATATATAAATTAATTGAGGGTGTAATCAATCTCACCAAATATAGACATCTATACTGTAGTATCTATGTCAGATCTCAACTAGTAAGCTCCCTTAGTGAACTGGAGAAGCAGAGAGAAATATGGATTTTTTGGGAAAATGTGTCTTGCCTTAAAGTGGACATCCAAAATAGGTCAAGGAAATGGTTCCCTGAAAGAGTGATTAGCCTAGATACAGTTATCCACTTTGTTGATATCTAATGGTAAGCAAGATGAATTGAACCTTTCAATATTTCTTTAAACCTTACTTAAGATCAAAAGGTTGAATAAAGAATAATATCTTCTTTCTAAATGCTACACATCTGTTATTCTATGACCAATTCCCTTGGGTTGTGGTTTGCTTCATCTGGCAGTGAAAAGAATATCTGAACTTATGAACATGCATTTTTTGAGAAGTGGTCAATGTTGGTGTTTGTTTGGGTTTTGGGTTTTGTTTTGTTTGGATTTGGGAGGACTAAAAGGGGGTTTGCTTTTTGAGGAAGTTTAAAAAAAAAGTTTCATAATGTGGAACTACCAGTGTCACAATTAATCTGGAGTGAACAGATGGGCATTCAAATTCACACAACGAATGTTATGTGGATCAGTGCTCATATAATTAGATGTGTATCAGTGACAGGACATTAGGTCACAATCTTTGTCTCTGCCAGATGATTTGCCTGCATTCAGAATGAGCATCAACCAAAAAAACCATGCATCGTATTCTGCTAAAAGGTAGAGATAGACTCCAACAATCATTAGCTAATTTTTATTTGTAGCAGTGATACCTTTTTTTTGGTCTCAAACAGTAGTAGCAAAGATGTTTGTTCTTCAGGGTTTTGGATGCTTATGAATGGCTGGGGCAGAAGATTCTCTTTATGAGGTACATCAGTGATGTCTTCACAAACACTAAATACAGGAACTGTGCTCTTCTCATTGCAGATGTCTGTCATCATCTTGTGTCATGCATGTGACAACTGTAAGAAATAAACCACAGAGTGGTGGTTTCCCCTAGTATCAAATATGAAGTTGTATTAGAGTAAAGGAAAACAGATGGCTGTAAACTTTTCTTCTTTCTTTTCAGAAGGTTGTTCTTTATTCATTTTTTTCATTCTGATAAAAAGTAATCAGCAGAAACGTTTCCCACAGCCTTTTCTGGTCTCCCTTTCTTCACTAAAAAGCTTCTATTAGAGGAAATCCTAGTAGTGCAGCTGTTGGCCAAATTCTTGCTTAGAAGAAGGATATTATGTTCCCTTATCTCAGTCTGGCAATAGGCTATGGGAATGTCAGAATCCAGGTCAGTCATATCCAGTTAAGTTCACAAGGAATTGAAGCATTTTCTACATGGAGGTGTCTCCAGCCTTACCATAGAAGAAATCAAGTCAGAAAGGAGGAAGATAGACTCATGACATGAGCTTTAAGCAAAGGAAGGTGATCTGGTGCAGGTCCTGAAAATCGGAAGCTCTGTCTTGCAGATTGGCAAGTACTCTATTCTTCCACTACAGACAGCAAAAAATGAATGTACTCTTGTGGAAACCCAGTAGCTGAGCATGTATCCAAACTCTAGTGTTCATCCAAATTGACTTTTCTTCCTCTGGCCATTCCACTTCACTGCATCAGTGGAAAAATCCCTACCTTCTGCCTTTATTCAGATTGAGCCAACTGTTTCCTAAAAGCTGAATTTTGCCCGGATAAATTTTATGAATGGTCAAATTACAAGAAAGGCACTGCTTTTCAATAGGTTTAGGGCTTCTCCTTACTATGGCTACAAAATGACTAGCCAGGAGAGTTAGGATTCAACCTCTTAAAACGTAGTTAGTTGTTATTTGGAAACACGATATTAAAGCTGCAATTTCAATATTGCAGGATTGACAACCCAAATATCTTCAGGAAAAGTGAAGTTCAAAGCCTAGGAGAGACTCCTGGATTCTTCCCAGGGCAGTGTGAGCACATTTACTCTCTCTCTCTCTCTCTATATATATATACACCTGTACTGTGCATATTTCATGTCACTGTGCAGAATGTCTCATGCTTTCCTTTTCTTCCATCAGCTACATTATTTCCAAGGAGTTTTCAGCATCGGAAAGGTGAGTAACTTCTTAGCAAACAGTCATTTGTTTGCATCCCTGGGCTTTCAGTATCTCTTTTCGTGCAGTTTTGAAAGCTCAGAGTAGCATCTAGGCTGTAATGTTAGTATCCAGAACTAGCTCAAATAATGTGCAGCTTTTTCAGGTACTTCTACTGAAAACTCTTGGTTACTATGTAATCTTTATACAAAATACTTCTCTTCATACTTATCAGAAGCAATATAGGGTCAACACAGGTTCTTCAACAAGGTCCACACATTCTCTCACATTATGCTTTGTCATAAGAGCAAGCCCATTCTTATAGGACAGCTCCTTTGGAAATAAAATCCTCATGTTTATTTTTAGTTTCTTCTGCCATCAAGCTGCATAGTCCCCATCCTATTGCTGATGAAATTAAATACAATTAAATAGAACATAATTTGACTTTTACTACTTTGCTTTAGTTTCTAGTGATACCAAATTTGATGGGGTGCTACATCTACTCATTATAGGGTTATCCAGTTGCTATGGTTACCCATTGACTACCAAACCACATGTCTGATGAAGAATCAGATTTTAGTATTGTTTTCATATCTTCAGGACTTTGGTTTGAAATTAGTCAACTTTTTAAAAAGGTTACATAGAAACACTGAAGAGTCACAGAAAGTATAAATCTTCTCAACTGAAAAGCAGGGATTGAGGACTGAACTGTTTCTCTCAGCTAATAAAGCTGTTCACTTTCACTTTCAAATCAGCCTTGATCCTACAAGGCCTCAGTTCCATATCTACAGAAACACACATTTTATTACAAACTGGTCAAGACATCCCAAAGTTTAATGCAGATAACATTTACCCAACACTGTGAGAAGTTGATGCTTTATATACTTAAAATATCTGGTCTCTTTTCTTTCTGTCCTCACTATCCAAGATTTCAATTTCACACCTGTAAAAACTTGCTAGTCCACAGATCAGACTAGGAGACAAGATCTGTGAAAGAATAAATTCTCATACTTTGCTCTTTAAGCTGATTCTTTTTCACAAGCCTGGACCTGATAACTGTGTTCTGACAAATTAACACATTGCAAATAAAGTACACAGGCCAAACTGGCAATGAATAAAATCTTCCTGAGTGTGACAGCCAACAAATATGAAGAAGCTGAGGTCTTAACACTACAGATAACCTTCTTGCTATCACATTCTGGATAATATCTCTTTGAAATCAAGAAGTAATGCTTAAGCAGAGATAGGTGGAGATGGATAAAGCAAAGCAATGAAAGAGAAACAAGTATGGATTAAGACCTCCTCTTTTTTTTTAAGAAAAATTAAAATGGAAAGACAAGAATCTTTTTTTTAGCATTTGTGTTTATTCTAAGGCATCTAACTTCCATCTCAAAGTAAGACTTCTAAGATTTGGAAGGGAAAAAAGTTAAATATTTTGTGGACTTTGGACTAGATATCGGGCTGCTTCCCACTCCTGAGAAAGCCTTAGCTTGTCAGAATGAGATCTCCTGGTCCCTGTGGAGTTTGCTGCTTTGCTTCACAGGGAAGGAAGCATGATTCCTAAACATCTGAATGTATTACCTGGATCTGTGTTCTGATTCCTGCTGTAGCTTGCCAGGAGCAGACTCCCTAAACTAGAAAGCAAGGATGGGCTGGACAAATGCAATTTAGTAAAGATATGATGGGAATTGTTTAGCAATTTTTCTGATATTACAAGTATAACATTACTCCTTGCAAGTAAGAAGGAATTCTCAGAATAATACTATCACACATAATGTCACATACTGTCTGAGTCATGCTTCCCAGGAGTATCCATGAGCGTGTTTGATTTATGACCATGGTGGTATTGAAAGTGTTCAGCAGAGCTACCTGCAGTGCAGAGCTCTCCTTATTTACTTGCCAGCTTAGTAAGTAATAACACCATGGTCCCTGAGGATGCTGAGAATCTCTAGTCTATTACTTTTCAGGAGCTTCACCTCAGAAAGGATCTTAAAAAAAAATATCATAAACTATTGTCTGAGAGAAGGAATTTGGTGACAGTTTAAGAACTGCTATGGGCACAGAGGGAAGCTACTGGTCTTTTCAGACATCTTGTCTGCATGTATTACATTGGTCAGGACATCCTTGTCTCTTTCAGCAAATTTTGTGTCTTTCCACATAATAGTTTTGGATGCTTCCCACACCTAGCAGAATGAGACTGAATTGTTCAACACTACCTGCAGGGACACTGGGGAAACTGCAAAGTAGGCAGGAAAAGGTATTGTGCTGTGAAGGCAATTTGCTTCAAAGTTTGCTTATTTGAGAATTTTCATCCCTGAGTGGAGCTGGATGCAGTGTAGCTATTTACTCCTGCTCCCTAGGAGACTCCTCAATGTAAAGTGATAAGGTAAAATCCCTGGCTGATGTAAGACCATTGTCTGTAAATAGGTATTTTCTGTGTTTACCCTCTGCCTTTCATGAAGTGAAACTCAGCTCATCAGTTCACTTCATTTCCTCCCGCCCAAAGTATTGTTTCTCTCTACCACCTCCTGACACAGCTGCTACTACTACTGGTGCCTCATAGAGTGCTGGAAGGAGGATGCCAAGAGCTTAATGTTGCCAGCTCAGAACTTTTTCTCAGATTACTTCTGCTAGAATATTTGAAATGACAGTGATCAAAGGGGAAGAAGGGTAAAAAAAGCAGAAAACATTTACATCCTTCATCTGCAACCAGAGGGGCTTGTCTGATAAAAAAACCAACAAACATACACATGTTCCACGAATATGACATATCTAAATTAATCCTGAAGTAAGAATAATTTTCTATTTGTTTGTTACCTTTGTTGGTTTTCTTGTACAATTTGGCCATTATAGATTTCATTCTTCAGCTACATGGCAAAGGTAATTAGAAAGTTGCCATACCTTTTCTAGTGTGACTCCTGAGACTTTTCCCATGGGGATTTGCACTGCCTCTCAGAATAATTTTGTGATTTGCCGTTGTGATAGTGCTGATGGTCACTTCATACATGTGCAAATGGGTTCCTGGAGAGAGATCAAGATGCATATGCAGCTGTATGTACCACACATTACCTGCCACAGAGCTTTCCTTTGGCTCTGTCACACCTGTACAAGCTCCACCATTGCTCAGGTGAAACTAGCAATGCCACACAATGCTAAGGTTATCAGAATTTTTATTTTTTTCTTTAATAATATTTCTAGTGGAGTCCAGCCCCAAAACTTTCCAAAATTGATAATTTTCTTAGTGTAGCCCAACCACCAAATTGTTTTCAATAACATGAACAAACCCATGATTTTTGCTTCTATGTAACACTCTCTTATTTTGATCAGAAACTCATGGTCATTCATTTGTATGTGCACATTTTGTCACTCTATTAGTTGTGTATAAAAAAGAAAAATGGTTTTCTGAGATGAATATTAACCAAAAGACATGTTAAAAGTCTGTTTTCAACACAGTGGCTAACACTGCATGTAAAAAGGTCATGATTCTAGATGACTCCAGTAATTAAAGTGTGCAGTGCAATTAGTTGACAGGTGACATTTCTACAACCTTTCTTGTGCTGGCTTATTGTTACATGCCCTGTGCCATAGTGTTCACTGAACTGCAATTCATCATTCAAACAGGTCAATGTGCCTCCTGACATTTGGAGCTACCTTTCTTTTGCCCACAGGGTCATTGATTTGTTATCTCTCTTCTAACCTCAGAAAACCATTCTTCTTTCTTCTCTACATCTTCATTTCTCTCCCTTACATTGCATTCCTCCTTTGATATTTTAATTCCATAATACATTTAGTAATACATTTTACATAAAAGGCAATAAAGGCAAGAATAAATAAATGGTCTATTGTATTGATTCTATTTTTATTTTTTTTAATAAACTATCAGTTTTGTCCCATTAATAGACACCAATGCTATAATGCTATTCTATGTACAACTTGCATTAGCTAATGTACTCTCTTTTAAAACTATTGAATGAAAAAATACTCCTGGTTCATATCATCAGGTAACCAAAATAAACTCAGCACCTGAAATGAGGAAGAATGAGGGACAGTCAGATCAATTTGTATACATAATGCTCCCAAAGAACAAGGATATTTTAGAGAAAAAAGGTAGTCTGTGGGAGAACAGGAAAAGGTGAGTTACGAGAAAGAGTTCTGGGGTTAGTGTGTATTATCCTTATTTACATAATTCACACAGATGTTAAAGCACAGGTAACCTGCTTTTATGTACCTAAAATTTGCGTACAGCAATTTATTAAATCTTTTTACCCAGAGGGTTCTGCAAAAATAGCAGTGGAAATAATTAAGGCATGATACCATGAGAGTCTGTATTTTTTTCCAAATTTTTTCCAACTAAGACAGTAAAAGATTTAGCTTTAAATTCAGTAACAATGGAAGAAGTACTACATCTCACAAATGCACTTTACATTTTGATAAAATGCAATATGGGAGCAGAGAAAGACAATAGGCCATAACATAGCACTCATTCCAAACAACCTGCCAAATAAATAAACCTCCATTCTTACAATAGCAACCTGCTTAAAAGGTCCCACTAAAAGGCAACAAGCCATGAGGTTGAAGCTGCTACCATAAAGAAACAGGCCAAGGAATTAACATTTAAATGAGTCAAGTCCCTTCTTTAAGTCCTGGCTTCAGAAGAGAGCAGCAAGTCCCATGTATCCTTGTCCTCTTTGTACAGTCACAATTAGCCACCCAAAAACATCAACTGAGCAAATAAATCAATCAAAGATGTATTAGACTTCTTCCTTCCTGTAATAAATAAAGTTGCTGTCACTCTCTTTTGGAAAACAAAGTAAATATATCTATTTTACAGAATTATTTCAGAATGAAGTGCTGAAGCCTCACAAGAACTGTATAGAAAGTGCTCAGTTAAATTAGGTATTCTTTCACACAGTTTAATCCCAAAGGATTAAACTTCTGCACAGCCTTGGCCATTTGTGGTGCATCTCACTTTGTGCTGCCTCAGCCCTTGCTTCTTTTTAGAAATATGAAATCGACAGGGATGTTGCCCTGTCACTGTTGTTGTCTTCCACTTTCTCCTTCCCTGTGTTTTCTTGTTCTGTAATAAACCATGGCAGGAGAGATTAAGAAGCCAAATTTTAGCCATCTGAGGTAATAATAACCAATTACACTGTAATGGTATTTTATTACTTGCCAGTTGTATAGCAGTCATCATCTCCAAGGGTGTTTTATAAACAAACCACAGCAGGAATAACCTTTTCCGTGCTGAGTCAGAGGCAGGCTTTGGGCTGCAGCCAGCCTCCAAGCTGCCACAAGTTGCTCTCGAGGTTTCCCAGTGCCTTCTCCTTCACAGGCAGGGTGGCACCTTGCTGGAGATGCTCTCCTTGCTGGAGAGCAGCATTTTAAGAAACCCTGGACCACTATGAGACCCACAGCTGTTACTCAGTGCTCTCCTTTCCTCCCTGTTCCCATGCAAAGACAACCAAGAGGATGGCATGGGCCAGGCAGAAACTTTCCTAGAACTAGACCTGGAAGAGAGGCCACCTGTTGGAGCACACTGGACCAGAGTAAAAGAGGTGAAAGAAACTGAATTGTACAGTATTGACAGTTATGACAGTCCATTCATCTCTTTAAAGAAGGGTGCTGCTGTTGACTCTTGCAGGAGACACTGAGCACCCTGTGTCAGGGGCTGCATGTAGCTACTGTAATAGTGACCAAGAGATGCCTTGCCACAGTCCATAGCAAAGACCAAAATACAGCTCTCCTCTCCCAGTGTTAGGGACTCCTGCATCTCAGAGAAAGGGCAAGAATTAATTTTCAAGTTTGGAGCTGAATGTAAGTATCTGTGAGCACACTGCTGCATTGCTGTCAGTGGAGATTTAGTCAAGACTCACCTAACACTGAAGGCGAACAAGCAGCTCACAGGTGAACATTTACATGTTGACACCTGTATTTAGCTGTCTGAATCTGGTGCTGAATCTCACCCAAACTGCTCTGCAAGCAAACAAAAGAAAGACAATGATGCAACTGTTTATTCCCTTCTAGGTTACTGCTTGTTGAACCCCTCCACCTTGTCTGCATTATCTGATTTCTGGAACACTCTTTGCTCCTTCTCCATCAACTGCTGTCCTGAATCTGCAGAAAAGTAGCACAAGTTTTTCTAACCCTTTATGAATGTGAAGGGTTTCACCTGACCTTCATGAAACTATTTTCTATGGGTGACTGATATCCATAAGATCCTTGCATGTTCTGGGTGTCTGGGAGGGGTGTTTACTCACGGAATGAGTCTCATCCAGGTCCACTCAGAAGTCTGCTTTGAAATCCAAGCAGAATGGCAAGATTTTACAAAAGGAAGGCCAAAATTTAATTTCTCCAATAAGTTCCGTATAAAGTGACTCCTTTAGATAGCTATGTGACACAGCCTGCAAATGTTTTGTTGTTGTATTGTATATAGCCATGTCCAATTAATTGAGTATGACACTTCTTATTCAAGTAATTTTATGTCCTTATCAGTTATCTAGATGTAACTGGGAATCTGAAAGTTTCTCATATGGCTCTTTAACACTCATCAAAGAACAAGCAGCAATAAAACAAAACAAGTTTGGTCTTAATTATTTGAAGTATTACTAAGACTTCTCCATTCTATCAGAGGCTGTTATTCCTGATGCTAAGTGCAAATTTCATTTTGTCCTAGGTACAAGATGCTGTAGCTCAGACAGAAGGTTAAGATAGATGCCATGCATAATTAGTCTCCCTAGCAAATAATTAAGACACCTTTTTTGTTGCTATTATTGACCTATTAAAAAAAAAAGACCAAAAACTATCTATCATGTTATGAAAAAAAAAAAAATAAAATGCACTGGCATGAAATTCCTAAGCATCACTAAATGCTCATCTTGCCCAATCTCCTTGCTCAAGCAGGGCCACCTAGAGCCAGTTGCACAGGACCAGTTGCCCAGGAAGATGTCCAGACAGTTTTTTAATAACTCTGAGTAGGGAGATTCACTCAGCTAATGGACCAAAGACACTACCTCAGCTGGCATGTTGCAGAGCAAGATTCAGCAAGAATGTCTTAAGGCTGATGGGGTTATTCTTTTTCTGGTTCCCTCCTGCTGACTAGCAAAGGCTGTGGCTGTGTTAGTGGGGAGTAAAACCCCTCAGAAAAAACAAATCCTGCTGAGCCGGGGGCATTGCTAACTACACTTTGGAGTAACACTACTTCTGTTTCACAGACTCTGCTTGCCTCAAAAAATTAGAAAAGTAAACTAACTTTGACCTGAAAAATACTGCTGGAGCCAGAGTGAATAAGCTGGAAAGATCTGTCCTCAAGGCACAAATCTAACCACATCTGGGGTGGGATATGGAGTCAGCCATTTCCTTGAAATGTTGTTTACATAGAAAAAAGTGGAAGATAGGAAGAAATATGTAATTTTTAAAATATTCATCTATAGCAAAAAATACAGACAAATCCACATTCATATCCAGCAAAGAAAGGGAAGTAGCATTTCTAAAGATTCTATTCTTTAATAAATTCCCTATTCAGTGGTAAAAGAAAAAGTTACTGCTCCTCTGATCTTCACCACAGTCATATTAATGACATGTTTATTTTGCCAAAAGTTTTTGTAGCTGTAGTACTGAAGAAATAGTGTCAGGACACCTATTTGTGTGCGTGTGTGTGTGCACACATTTTTAGTATGTACACAAGTATAGGAAATATAAACTAAGAAAACTATGCTTTCTATTACACTAAGGGACTTTCTATTACACTAAGGGACTAAACTTTCAAAATTTGCAGACAGAGATGCTATACTGATTTCTAATATTAAAAGACACACTTAATAATTAACTTCAAAGTTGATTGTTTCATGGTAAAAATTGCAAATGATGAGCACATGTTTACCTGTTTTTATATGATGCAAATTCTGCTTCCAATGTAAACAGACAGAAAAAGGTAGAGGAAAGATCTTATTGCCTCACACTTCAGAATAACCCAGGAAACAAAAATGTACCATATGCTTTAAATGCTGCTTCATACAGCCTACAGACAGTGGGGAATACTGACCCCGCCTCTGCAAGCAACTACCTTTGGTGCCCAGTTTTCCTCTACAATCAAAAAAAAATTTCAGCACAAAAATTAGAGCTCTTAAATTATAAACCTATGTACTTTCAAATTTAAGCATCCCAATTTTCCTTCCAGAGACCTCTGTAGGCCATACATGCAATGTCAGCTTCACCTTAATATCCTCAAAATTTGAGTATTTGGTATTACATTTTTCATTAATTTGATGGTTGGATATGGAAATAAATTAAGTTCAGAAGCAAAGAAAACAAAAGGGGACATAGACAAAATTTGGTTACTTCTGTCTGCAGCTGTTGTCCAGAAAACACCTGCTCAGTTTTTGCAGAATTTAGGGGACTTAAATTCCATGGATGTGCTTATTCAATGACAGGTGACCACAGCCAGTATTTAAAAGGGAACTGCTGAAAGAGATGTGTCCCCACAATCAGTGAGATGACAGAGACCCTTCTGCAGCTCTTTGAGCATCAAACAAGGAGCAGCAGTACCCAGCCAGCTCAGCCGGTGCTTCTATCACCTCAGCAAGTAAAAAATCAATATCATTACAAAGTCAGCTAACACCAGCAATGAGACAATAAGAGCAAGCTCTAAAACTAGGTATAAAGAAAGGGTATTATGGCTTTGTGTTACACCAGTAGCGTTATCTCAAGAAGACTTTAATCTTGGTAAATGGATTTTGCAATAGTGCCACTAGCAGTCCAAATTTCAGTTTTCTCTCCAACAGTATTAATGAGTTCTTGAAACATTACTGACATTTAAAATACCAACAGCTTTCCTTGTCAGCACCAGATTGGGTGGTTTCTATGTTCCTGGAAAGAAGACATAGCTTAATCATGATAAATAGAAGGAAATAGCTGTGTAGCGATGTTTAATTTGAATTTACGATTATTAATCTTCATAGTTTTCCCTGTCTCAAGGATCCTTTTGAAAAGTTTTCCTTTACATTATAGGATAAAAAGGACTCTTCAGTTTCAAAAGATCAGAGGTGAATAGTTGTTATTCTTTTATAGGTATTGAAGGTACGAGGTATAGGTATTGAAGGTATGAATCCATAAGAATATGGATTTTTGATAATTCATAAGATTTTTTTTTTAATTCCATATAAAAATCACACTTATACATGTTTTTAATCTATAATGTCCAACGGTAGGATTCTTCATCTCATTTTGAAAATAATTTGCTTTTGCTTTTTTTCTTCTTACCCATAGTTCAGTATGGCAGATCCATTCCCAGAGACAATTCTTCTGAAAGTACCTCCAGAGAAATACAGAAAATGGGTTTCCCTCTGCCCTTGCCTTACACTTCAGGGTCAGATATCTTTTTAGCCATCTCCCTAAAATGAGTGTACCCTAGTAGTCAACGAAGACAAGTTCTTCTAGAATGGAGGAATATTCTCCTGCCTACACTTAGCTACCCCTTAAGAAGAGATTTTCCCTGTCTACAAAAGATGCTTCAAAAGGATTATTTTACTGGGCATAGAAAAACTGGGAAAAAACTACATATATTAATGAAGTAGTCTGAAGCCCACTACATAAAAAGTGTTCCCTTTCCTTTAGTCTTTGATATCTGACTCAAATGCAGATGTAACAAAAACATCTTTGGTTTTCCTTGTATAAAAAAAAATAAATATAAATTTTTAATAGCAGAAATTAAACTGCACTGAAGGAGCTAAGGTGCAATTGTCTCTGTTATCTGGGAGTTTTTCCCAATAAGCTCCATAAAAGAAATTCTCGAGTTTTCACTTTCTGTAGCTCCTTTTTCTGTTTTAGAAAAAAATGTATTTCTGCGTTTCTTTCCCTTCCAGTAGAAAACTGGGATAAAGAAAAGTAACAGCTCCTTTCTCTGAACTATGGTACTGTGCATAATGCATGTTGTAGAGCAAAAAAAACCCCACACTTCTGGTGTAGAGAGGAAAAGCACAAGAAGTGAGAACTCACAAAACCATACAACTAGACCAAGACATGACTTGCAGTTTTGCCAAGGAATTTCAGTACATTGAAATGTTTGCACTGTGATCATCCTGCAGTCATGTTGACATAAATCTCCACCTGCTGCTTGAACAGCCAGAGTGATGTACAGGCTGTGCACAAAGGAATCAGCCTGGCCACACCATGGCAAGTGGGGACAGTCCTGTGGGAGCAGAGCTCTTGCATGTCGAAAAAAGGTTACAAGCTTTTGAAATTTCCCTAAAAAATATTGGAGAGGTAGACTGGGATTTAGGATTGTGGCATTGCTAAGGGGGAGAGACACCAGTTCTGTCTAGTGTAGGTATGAAACCAGTTTTCAGTCAGCTATAAAAAGACACACAGGGATAAAGACATGACTAGTAATTATAGGGAGGAAGAAATAGCTGTCTTACTTACTCCCTGAGATTTTTATTTCCCAGGAAAGCAATGAGTGGAGGCCTAATGGCTGGAGCTGTATTCTGTGAGCTTTGCACATTCACCACACACATGCCACCACATAAATTCCCCTCTAGATAAATTCCTTCCTTTTTCAGGAGATTCAGCTGAACTCTCAAGGAGTCTAGTTAGTCCACAGCCATAGAACAATCTACATAACCCTTCTCAAAAATGCTGTACTGTGAGAGACAAAAGAAATTTTAAAGAAATCTCAAGAAAAATACAACCAAACCTCAAGCAAGAATTTTCCTCTGAGAGGTGCCAGGTATTGCCAGATGCTCCCTAAAGTCTGCTGTTTCCAGCAGATTTATTTTTATTTCTTTCCATATTCAAGTTGTTTAAATGGACAGTGGGAAAAATTCTTAAAGAAGAATAACCATTAATTCTTTCCTCCTGATTCTATCAAGACTGGTTTTCCTGTGTAAAGGCTTTCTCATGTATCCATGCAAGTTACCCATACAGCACATTTTAATTGTTTAATAGGTCTGGATGCTGTAACCTCTCTTTTCTCTAAGATAACTCTGGAACTGAATGGGTACAGCATTGAGGCAGCAAAATGGCAAAGCCAGAAAGTTCCACTGGTGGCAAAGATAATTGAAGCTTCCTTCTGGTTCAATATTGTCAATTTATTTTTCATTCAAAATATGTAACTCATGCAGTGTCGGCACCGGGAGGACAGTGCCTCTAACAAGCTGGTAAAATACATCCCCACCATTATGAGTGCAAACTGCTCATCTCTTTTGCCTCCTTGGAGAGAGGAAACTGAATGAAGCAGAAGGTGTATTACAGAAAAGGAGAGGATTCCAAGTGTTCAGCCTACAGCATTATCTGTTTTTTGCATTCTTTTAGTTTTAGCTTTATAGGAGTTAAATAACTAGTCAAAATTAACTTAGACACTTGTCTACTCCACATTTAGATGATGTGAGCCTGAAGAATACTTACTGTGTGGGCTGAAATCTGAAAATGCAACCCAAGTTTAATATTGTAACTCCCTGTATGCAAGTAAATCCACATTTCCCACATTTCTTAAGTTCTGTTATGAGGATGTTATGGGATGACATCCACTGCTCTACCTTCATCTACCCATTTGGCCATTCCTTTGTAGAAGGATATAAGGTTAGTCAAGGAAGACTTCCCCTTGTAAATCCATCTTGACTACTCCTGATAACTTTCTTTTCCTTCATGTGATTAGGGATGGCCTCCAGAATGAGTTGTTCCATCACTTTTCCAGGGATGGAGGTGAGGCTGACTGGTCTATAGTTGCCTGGGTCTTCCTTCTTGCCCTTTTTGAAGACCAGAGTGACACTGGCTTTCTTCCAGTCCTCAGGCACCTCTCTTGTTCTCTATGATTTTTCAAAAATGATTGAATGAAGCTCGGTGACAACATCAGACAGCTGTCTCAGCACACAGGACCCAGGGATTTGTGTGTTTTCATTTTTCAGAATAATACTGCTCCTTTAAATTGCCTGGATATTAAATAAATATCCCTAAGTTATATTTGTTGCCTTTAATCTTCTTTAAAACCAGTTTCAGTTACTGTCTTTTCATATCCTCTTCATTGCCTTTCCATCCTTTTCTCTTACCTCACATTTTTAGTCTTCTGACTCACAAATGCAGCTCTTTTGACTCTGAATGGGAAGGTCAGCAAGGACATGTCTGCTTGGGACATCATATTGCTGGTGTTAAACACTCACATTGGCCACAGACATCTTTGGACCTCAGTGCTTTCAGTAACAGTCCCATTCCATAGAGTCATAGAAAGAGAGCAGAGGGCCAGGTCCAAAAATCTTCTGTTTAAGGTCAAGATTCATGTAGGGTTTTTACACTGCTAGGAGGAGGAAGCCACTGTAAATGGGTTTTAATGACTACAATAGTGTTTAAATGTTCTCCACAGGTGTTTAAAGTAGCAATTTGTGCTGTATCAACAGAGGAACTTCTATTCCTTTGGGTCCTACTTCCTTATTTACAGCAAAGACTCCAAAATACACAGATATTAAACTTCAAAGACCATAGGCTTCCCATTTTCTTTCAAAGAAGGTTGTCAATTTATCTTTACATAGTTCTGTAGTTTAGCCAAGCTGCATCAGCAAAGATTGGTGATAAATTATGTATTCAGCTGATCTGTCAATTAATGATTAACTTCTCTTCAAAATAAGGAAATCATTTGTGTTTCATCAGTCTCAATCTGATGCTTCCATTTCATTATAAATAATAAAACACTTGAGTAAAACACACTTTTTTGGGAAAGCTTCCAGCAAGAAACAGTCAGAAGGAAAATCAATAGCATTTTCTACTTTCAAAAAGACAAAATTATTAAATAAAATATGCTTCCAGAGGACATACCTGCAAACCATGTTCTGCTCTTACTCCTCATTTCAGTGCCTGTACAGACATTTTGTCAGATTAAAGCAAAGATATAACCCATTGTGATACACACTTTACATGTATATCAACTGTTAATTACCCTAAAAACCTAGAAAATGAACAAACTAGGCAAGAAAGGAGATAACATAATCTTCACTTTACAGCTGGAAAAATGAGACACGGGGTGTTATTAAAAGACTATGCAGAAACCTTTTCATAGTTAGGAACTGAATCCAACACTTTTAGTCATAGTACTATATACAGCCCCAAGAAAAAACATAACTTTATCTGCAAATGAGGCCAAATACACTTTTTAATTTATTGAAAAATCACAATTGTTGTTAATTGTATATATGCACAAATATATATACATATGAATAATATATACATAGCAATGTAATTAGATATACTAGCATTTATCCATATTCATTTATATATATAAGCTGGAATCAGAGCAAAAGGTAATTTATAAAAGTAGAAAATGGACCTATGCCAAATATATATAATTATGATGTACTACTTTGGGTCATGAGAGAGATTTGGCAAATGTGAGCAAATAGTTCCTAAGGTTATGCCTATTGTGTTCAAATTAATTTTCAATACTAAAATTAGGTCAGTTTAAAAGGAATCTCCTGGGTAGAGGGGGAGAGCCCAATGCATGTCAGCTGCACAGCAGCACAGCTCTAGAGACAGCTCAGTGGCTGCCAAGCCACACACCAGTGCAAAGCACAACAGAAATGTGTGAACAACAGATTTGGAAAGAAACATACCAAAAAAGACACCTGTAATTACCATTCTAGCAAGAAGATAGCAGCACAATATATACGGGAATGTCTTGATTGTCTTATTTCATGTCATGTCATGACATATTCCATGATGTATGGGACACAATTTTAATAATATTCACAGGCTATGTAAAACCAGCAAGGATTTCATCTTGTTTTGGAAAAAATCAGCATTTTTTGGAACTCAAAATTAAGCAGGTGTAATTTTATTATTTATTTTATTTCATTATATTCTATTTTATTCTATTTTTATTTTATTCTTTTGTCAGCCAATACTCTATCTTTTACACTGAACCACCAAGGATCTCTTAAAAGTTCCATTGCAACTGGGACAACTTTAACACATGAGAGAAAGTGCAAGAGGAATAAACTTTATTTAGAGATCAAGTAGAAGCTACCATGGAACTTTTGCTTTTCCAGTGATCAGATCTCCTCGTTCCTACACTCCAATATGCACAGATCCTGCAGATCCAGCAGAGTCCCAACACATCCCAACATTCTGGAAGTTGTGGAACAGGAGAAATTTGCACTCCTCTTCTCTGGGGAGGGGAGGGAGGTGTCCCTCTTTTTCTTATCCAGTTCCCTCATCCACAAAATTCATCTAGTTTTGAGTACTTGACAAGTAACATGACTTCTTCCTAGTTACTACACCAAGTGGAAATTGAATTATTTGCCCAAGGGAAACAGTCTTGCTATGGCTAAGTTTCCCTTATAGGACTGGCACTAGGCCACAGGCTTCAGAAGAACATTGAATTGATACTGGTGTGCTTTAGGACAGCCTCTCATTGTATTTCAGTGCTGTCTGCTAAGGCATGGAAACACAGCAACCACCACATTTCCTTCTGTGCCTGCAGTTTATTTTCACAGTGCTGGAGATGGCTCAGGCACTGGCAGTAACGTAGCTCTGTGTTTACCTGTCTGCCTGACAGCCTCCACCAAATGAAATCTCAGCAAGGTAATTTAAAGCTAGATCTAGTGTAGCTTTGTGGCCGTGCACTAGATACAGACAGGGAGACTGGAGTCTCTGCCAGGTACAATATACCTTGGAGAACAGCACAGGGACACACAAACAAGAAATGTCAACAGTAGTGTGAAAGCTGGGATGAAGATAGGCACTCCATTACATAGCTGCTGTATTCTCTATGTAATATAAGGCGACTGGAAGTCTGAGCAAAGAGAATCGTATGAGGTTTAATAAAGATAAACATAAGGTCCTACATCTGGGACTTTAGTGTGTCCAGTTCTGGGCCCCTCAGTTTAGGAAGGATATCAAGGTCCTGGAGCAGGTACAAAGGAGAGCAACCAGGCTGGTGAAGGGACTCGAGCACAGATCCTATGAGGAGAGGCTGAGGGAGCTGGGGCTGTTCAGCCTGTCACTCTCTACAACTACCTGAAAGGAGGTTGTAACCAGGTGGGGGTTGGTCTCTTTTCCCAGGCACCTCTCAGCAAGACAAGAGGACACGGTCTTAAGTTGTGCAGGGGAGGTTTAGGTTGGATATTAGAAAGAATTTCTTCACTGAGCAGGTGATCAGGCATTGGAATGGGCTGCCCCGGGAAGTAGTGGATTCTCCGTCCCTGGAGATATTTAAAGAGAGACTGGATGTGGCACTCAGTGCCACGGTCTGGTAACCACAACAGTAGTGGATCAAGAGTTGGACTTGATGATCTCTGAGGTCCCTTCCAACCTAGCCAGTTCTATGATTCTGTGATTCTATGAATAATCCCCAGATGGGATTGTCAGGCTCTGGTCTGAGTGCCATAGGAAAGGCACTTTACTATGGAAAGTCCCCTGGAGTCCTGGGTAACAAACTCAGCACGAACCAGCTGTGTGCCCTGGTAGCAGCAGTGAAGGCAAAATGTGTCCTGGGCTGCATCAACAAGATAGAGAAGTCTGAGGGACGTAATTCTCACTCTTTATTTAACATTTGTCAGGCCACACATTTGGTCACTCGGGTTCCAAAGAGACACAGAGAAGCGGAGAAGGTTCAGAGGAAGATTATCAAAATTCTCAGGGGGCTGGAGAACATGACATGTGAAAAGTGGCTGATGGAATGGGGTTTGTTCAGCCTGGGGAAGACAAGGAGCAGAGTGATCTAATTATAGTCTGCCAAAATGAAAGGAGAGGCAGGTAGGCTCTCCAAAGGGCTGCATGGTGTCAGGACAAGAGGCAATCAGCACAAGTTGCTTCAGGAGACATTCTGTCTGGATATAGGAAAGAAAACTTGTGTTCATCCGGAGTTATCAGCATCTGTGGGAACCTTCAGACTGCTCACTTGTGTAACACAAACTCTTCCAAACCAAGCCCTGGGTCTGCTGCTGTCCTGCTGAAATTTTGGTCCCTGTGACCCAGTTTTCCACATCCAGACTGTGACCATGAGAAGAAGACAGACTAAAGCTTACAGTCTTGTGTGAAGTACCTTAAGATCTAAAGATGAAATGTACTGTGCTGGAAATAGGAATGGGGTTCATTGTTATTCATTATCAACGAATAACTTATATTTAAAATTGGATAGTTTCTGTCCTCAACAAATATCTATTTAAGTCTGAAAATTTCTCTAGGTGACATCTAGTGTAAGCAATAACATTCACTACATAAACAGTTATCCATCTGAATCTCAGATGGTTATTAATTGACATCATTGTGTAGACATAGAAGTGACTTGGTCACAACCATGAAACAGATGGAGCCTTTTCCTGTGGCTTTGGTACTACTGGCACTGGGAAACATCACAGAATGTGCAACGTGTGTGTGTGAATGCAAAATATGTGTTTATAGCTCTTTAAGTATGGAAAAGCACTAAAAAAAATACCTATGAACCGGAGAGAGGGAAGGCACCAGTACACTATCGTTTAATACTTATGAAAACATTTCTTATTTTGTCTGGAGGGTTGAGTTTAATTAAACACTTAGGTGTATTTATTTTCATAATTTTGAAACTATTTTCTTAATTTCTGTTGGTTTACACATAATAGGGATCTAAGATCCCCTAGTGACTATGTAAAGTGAGAGCAGGGAAGAACTGAACCATCTGTTAGGCTGCCAAGGGCTAAGTAACATCTGTGGAAAAGGTTCTTATAAAGCAAATTCTACCTAATTTTTCTCTCTGCACAATCGCTTCAAAGTTCAGAAAAAGTTATATAATTCTCCTGCAAGCTTCACCCATTCCATTTATAATGAAGATCTCATTCTTCAAGCAGTTATGTTTTGAAGGCAAGTTTTGCCACTTTACTAAAAGATTTTGCCCTTGCTGAATGAATGACTACATTTTTATACTAAAGAAATTGTTTTCTAGTATTTTGGCATTGTTATTCTTGTTTGTGTGTGCGTTGTTTAAAACTTCCTTAATTTCTTCTGAGTTTTGGGCTTTCACAGTTCTCTTTGATTATTTGTTCTCAAGCATTTCAGCTTCCATCTAGATTACATTCCCAAATCCCATTACACTGCCATAGCTAAATGTCTCTGCTATTCCTTCCAACTGGTATGAAGTCAGATAACTTTACAGTTTGTCCTCTGCATATCGTCTCTGTCCTTCAGAGTGGAAGCCAAGATTCAACAGGACAGGTAGAGAACACTTATATCTCAGCTTATTCTAGGTACCAACAGCTTAATTTGTGGCCCTATATAGGGCACTGGTTTTGTTTTTCTAAATGAAAATATGTGTTTGAGCTCTTTGAAGCTAAGACCAAAACTTTATGTTTCCTGGGCTAGTGCTTTAGTACCTGTGAAGTACAGGAGAAGAACTTTCAGGAACTCTTCTGCCTTTCTCATTTACTGTTTGCAGGCTTATATATCCTCTTGTTCTATAATTGTGTATCCCTATCCAGGGCACCTATTTTCCATACATGGATTTTAAACATTTAACATGAGTATCTGAATCTCCAGTCTGGAGCAGGGAAGTGTCTGCTAACTCCAAATGTTGTCACGCTAACCCTGGATCCATGGAAATTTCTTTAAAAATACCCAGTAACCAAGGTGGGACCTCTCCAGTAGAGCAGAGGAATCATCCCAGTGTAGCAGCTTAACTATGGCTGCCTTTATCTCCTTTTCATTCTTTTTTTCTATAGCCACACTTGAACTTGAGTGTGAGGGGCCATAACTCACGTCTTCACCTGTCTTTGCTATTGTTTGGGGTAAAAAAAAGAAGAAAACTTGAGACAAATCTTCAGATATGAGGTTACATCCTGAACAAGTAAGGAACAATCAATTCCCTTTCCACTTTGACCTGTGTTAAACAGCAAACAGTAGACAAAGATAATTGCATCTAATACTATCTGATTTGTCTTCATGGATGGCAGTATGCCACAGCTTAACAGTCTGGCTTTGACACAGCATTACAAATACATTTTTATGCCCATATCATGTCATAAATTTCTCTTCCAGTTGATCTTTCTATAATATTTGTTTAATCATGAAGGTCCACTTATCTGAGACTTTTTCAATAGCTGCTCTTAATTGTGGCTGGTTTGTACTATATAATGTTAATGATATATGAAAAATACAGTTTTCTTATGAAATTTCAAAGAAAGAATGATAATTGCTTCCTTTTTTGTTTTTTATTACAACAGATCAAGAGTTGCTATGAGGAATGAAAATCACACTAATTATATCTGTGGATATGAGCCATGAATGCAAAATTCAGTTTTAGAGAACATTGATCTTTTGGAAACTTTAATTACTTCCAAATTCCCCATAAAAATGATCTTCAGGGGCTATCTCAAATACTTTATATCTTGACTTGAATGTTCTTGTTCAGATCACAGTTCCCAGTATTGGTGAATTAGCCATCCACATAAATATTCATCATTGTTTCAAAGGCAAAGGATTGATATCTAATAAGGGTAATTATTATCAACAGAAGTGTCACTACAGCAGTTCTGTAGCAAAGGAAAAACAATCAAGAAGGGGTAACAGTGGCTGCTCTGATCTGGTTTCTCAGAAAAATTTCCTGTCAGTACAGGGACAGAAGTACCTACTCAGAGTGATGTCAGGGAAATACAGAAATCTCTCTCCCCCTCTCCCCCCTGCACCCCAGTCACTGGAGGGCAGCTGAGGAAGGGGAAGGTGCAGCTGCTGTGGGTGCTGCTCTTTGCAGACCCTGATGCTGCAGGGCTGCTGCTGCTGCTACTGCTGCTGCTGGAGTGTCACTGGCTGCAGCTGCTGAAGAAATCCACAGGAATCTGCAGAAAAGCTGGCACCTGGAAAAATCCACCAGTGGTTCAGAACTGATGAGCTGCAACTGAGAAAGAAGGCTACTGCACCTGCATTGAACCGCCATGCTGGAGGTGCTGTACCAAGAAATCACTCTCCATACGAGGATGTGTAATTTCTCTCTGGAATCATCCAGCTGTGCCCATTGTACCAGTTTTGTAGAAAAGAGAAAAAATATATGTAGGAATAATAGCTATGCTTAGTCCCACACATAAGGAAATCTGTCATTCCCCTCAGGCTGAATAAGGATCTTTTCCATCCAGCTGTCTGCAACATTTTGAAGACTCTATTTCTATTTGTCTTATTTAATGACTTTTTTCCTAGGTATGCTTATATTGCACAGCTCTGGTAGCATTCACTTTCCTGTTAAGCTACATGTCAGTCTTTCTCTTTTTCCTTCTTCCCACTTTCCTCCAGCATTTTCATTTCCCTTGCCCTGCTACCCACTACAGCTCAGGGGCTGCAGGCTGCTGGAGCCTGTTTATTTGCATTGCACCTCTGCTCAGTGCTGGTCCTTAGCACAGTTTCTGCCTAAAGCGTTAACAGTTTTATCATGTATAAAATCTCAAATTTGTCAATTTTAATGTCTGAGGTCTTTTCTTCCACCAGATGCCATTGGCTATGGCTCCCTGGAAGAGAGTGCAAGAAGAAATGTCAAGTGTTAGTCAAGTCCTTTCAAACTGTTCAAGGAAGAGCTTAGACACAATATGATTGAAGCACCTATATATAGTTTAAGCAAAACATGGACACATATTCATCAGCAGCAGTAGTACACATTTCATCCTCCAGTTACAAGGCCAAAGAACTTGTAATGAATTCTCAGTACTGTTGGTGATGAGGTGACACATGAGAATTTCTCATAGCTGAATGTGTGGTGCTGGAATTACCTTAAATATTTTGAAGCTGGTTACATCTTTGGGGTAAAGAGTGCACATTTAAATGCACTAATTGCATAATACACATTTTAAATACATTGTAATTTTAAAATAGCCTAGTTATTAGCATATCTAAATTATGCATTCTTAGGAACTCTGTGTAGAAAATATGAGTTTTAATTAGGGTGTTTTTCTTTAACAAAAGAAGAAAGGCAAAAAAGGATGTAACTTTTTATTAATTTGTTTTCTTCATTCTGATTTCTCAACTAAATAATGAAATATATTAGCAAAATGTTTTCTTACATATTTGCTCAAGAGATTTGAATGGCTCAATAGGAACTGCTTGTTCTTTCAAAGAAGAGGCAAGTCAAGTTAATTAAATTCCAGGCTGAACTAGTTCATCCAGGTCAAATCCTGCTGAATTCTCTCTCAGAATAGAAAGTTCATTAACTCTACTAGTTCATCAATAATTTCCCATAAATATTATTGCTTAACAGTATTAGTGCTGAGATTCCTCTGAACATCTAGCAACAGATAATGTATCAAGAAAATTAGTAGTCTATGCACATGGTCCATCTGACAGTCCCCACTGTTTGATCTGGTCCAATCCAACTCCATGCGAATTGTGGGGAAAAAAAAAAAAAAAAAAAAAATAATATCTCATAAGTTGCCTCCATGATGCAGGTGGCCAGATCAGAGAAAAGCTTCTGGGAGGGTGAAAGGAAAGAAGCAGTGACTCAAGCTCTGACCTCACACTCAGTGAGAATAACATAATTTAGCACAGATGGTTTTCAGCTCCTCATTATTTCTTCCTGGGAAATAATGATTATTGGAACTCCTGACTGCCTTGTTCCCAAATAACAATCTTTACAAAAGTAGGTTAAATGAACAGCATATTGAATGACAGTTCAAAGAATTGTGTGCAAGGCTGCAAATAGCTCCAAAACAGCTATGCCTAAACTCTAAAATATTTCCATTTGCATCTGTGCTGGGGCAAGTCCTGACTACCTAATCCTACAATATCCTTCCCTTTCTACTCCTTACACCCTGGGAAGAAAGCTCACTGTGTTAGCCAGGGAAGTAATCTGGGAAGGATACAGTTGGACGAGAAGGTAATTGGAGAAGGACCTTGGAGAAGGTCCAGAACTCCAAGTAATACAGTGGCACAAACCCACAACACAGTCTAAACAATTGTGTTTGGGACAATGTATAAAGCTTTTTTGAACACGTCTTCTTAAATTTTTTGACAAGTATCACTAAAGGGCAAAATCATTCTCTGCCTTCAAACTAACTTACTAGAAGGCAAATTCACAAAAACACAACTGGGCTAAGGTAGTGAAGCATTCATGCTTGAAAAATCTTTCATACACTTTCATACAGTGTAAAGTGAGTTCTCATACTCAAAATGGGGATGAACAACTTTATAGAGAACAAATTGGCACTGAAGGTTTTGAGGAACTACTCCAATGTAAGAGGCACTTCCAGAACAGTCCCTTGTTTTACCACTTCTGATTTCTGAGCAGCAGATTTGTACCCTTTTGCATCATTACTGTGATATAAATATCTCTTGAGTCAACCTGTGAGATTATCTGCTGTGAGGACATATGTCATCTAGTACAGCAGCTGCAAGTGTGAATGTTTTGACCAGATTTGAGGAAAAATAAAACATAACAAAGAAAAATGGCTCTTTATATTTTGCCTTCATATTTAAATTCAGGACCTGGGACAACATTCTTTGTCAATGATAAAGTCCCTATTATCTACTATTAAGAAAAGTCAGAGTTTTCAATTGTAAAAATGGTGATAAGAATTGAACAGAAGAATCACAATGTATCAGGACATGGTCAACATGGGCTACACAAAGCAATACATCTCTCTATCTTAGTTTAATGTTGTAGAGTTTTTTACTTTTAAAAATCTAAAATTTGTAATACCCAACTTAAGTCATATCTGGTTAGATAATTAATTCCACGGGTGATTAATATGACCTGAAAAATCTTTCCAGAGAGAAGAGCATCATTCTGAGCAGGATAAAGGTAAAGAATTATGTATGAAGACCAAATATTTTTAGACCATATCATTGTTTTCTGATGTGTGAATCAAAAATAACATTTGTCTAATTTTTTACTACTGACCCCATTTCTGCATGGAGTTAGATTTTATAAATTTCATGAGTTTTATTACTACTATTACTACTATATTACTACTATATACTATTATTGTATCCTGTTGGTTCAATTCCTTTATTTTGTTTTTCCTCACACCAGAATAAAAACTGGCCAGGTTTACAGGCTGATAAATGTAGAAGTAATGAAATTTAATTCTTTATTAATGTACAGTTAGAAAGGGCAATGCAACTGGATGAAATCACAGTTCTACATAAAATATTGCTCTTAAACTTTGTATTTTTCTACAAGGATTTGTGTCCTCAAACATCTAATAGTGAGTCTTTTTCTCAGAAAGTAAACAATTATTGACATACAGCATACATAATTTGACAAAATACTCCAAAGAAGAGGTATGGCCAGTCAGAACAATCCTTCTTCCTCTTAGCTATGCAGTCAAGTCTCAATCATAAACTTCTGGAAGACTCCAATGGGGATATAAATTACTAGACTCATTCTTAGAAAAACTTACCGTTGATCTTCTCATTCACCCTTGTTGGTTTTGTTTTCTTTTACTACACACAGATCCTGAGCATTGTTTTATTGTTGGATTGATCCAAGGTCCCATGGATTTCTGGCTGAGGCTCTCAAAGCAGTTCCTCTGAGTTCAGCAGGCAAGACTGCAGAGCCAGGATACCAGAATCAGGCCACAGACAAAACAATAGTGAAATGAGAAGAACTACATATAAAAGTATCTGTAAATATATATGTATGTATATATTAGAGCTATGGTCTCAGTCTGTAGTCTCTCTGTAGATAGTTGTTAAGAAATTATTTTTACAACTTGGTGACACAATATATTACACTATAGGATATGTGTTTACCATGGTTCCTAAAGGGCAGTATTTTTAGAAGATGAGGGCATGTGTTGTACCAGGACCACCCTGAGCAGAAAGCAATAGCTGGCAGCAGGTGAGGCTCATGCTTTGCAAAGCCATCTGTTCCTGTAGCCTGCATCAGCACTCACCAAGAGGCATCTTTCTGACTCTGCAGGCAAAAACATTTGAGGTCCAATCCTTTATCAGCACATCTTTCCATGGTGAAGCTGTGAATGCTTTGCCACCCACTTGCGTAATGAGATCAGATTTCTCTTCCAAACTCACCAGTGTTTCATTGTTCTTTTAATTCTCTGAAGGATGAAAGCAGATGGAAGGTGTGTTGGTTCAAGAAGGAAAAAAACTATTGTTAAAAAATTGATTCAACTTCACTGAAATAATTTAATGTAATTGATAAGAATTCATGACCTAAGAATCACAGAACTGTCATGTTTGGAAAAGATCTCTAAGATCACCAGATCCAACTGTCAAACCTGCACCCACAAAAAAAAAAAAACAACCAACAACCCAAAGAAACCAAACCCAAAACATTTATATATATATATATATCACCATGCCCATTACATGATGTCCTGAAATGCCTCATCTACATGGTTTTTAAATACCTAATACCTCCAATGACAGTGGCTCCTCCATCTACCTGGGCAGCCCATTCTAGTTCCTAACTATCAGTAAAGAAATTCCTTTTAATATCCAGTCTAAACCTCCCCTGGTGCAACTTCAGGCCATTTCCTCTAGTCCTATTGTCATTTACTGGAGAGAAGAAGCCAACACCCTCCTCCCAACAAGCTCATTTCAGGTAGCTGTACAGAGCAGTAAGGTCTCCTCTCAGCCTCCTCTTCTCCAAACTAAACATTCCCAATTCCTTCAGTCTCTCCTCATAGGACTTGTTTGTTGCCCTTCTCTGACCTCACTCCAGCACCTCAATGTCTTTCTTGTAGTGAGGGGCCCAGAACTGAACACAGTACTCAAGGTGCAGCCTCACCAGTGCTGACTACAGTGCCTGAGAAGTAACTTTCGTTGAGGATTCATTTCAAAAAGAGATAATTGCAGAATACAAATGAAGTGATGAGAATGGATAAGGAACATTTGCACCATCTCTAATATCAGAATGACGTAAAAGGTCACACCTACATGTCAGGTCAGACCTTGAAAATGTGAGCTGCTAATTTGGCTTCATCTATTATTCACCAGCAACAACAATTGTATATGACAGTCATAATCACCTTAATTGAAACTAATTACTTAAACTCAGTAATGTTTGAAGAACTCTTGTTCACCAATTATCAAGATCATTCAAGATAAAAGGAGTCCTCTGACTAATTTTTTTAAGGCAGTATTTTTAATTAAATTTGATTCATGGACTAATTAGCAAACATCCTTCCGCAGTCTCTAAAAGTGTATTGTGTGTTCACAGAATAAGAGCAGTAATGTAGAGGATGTTACTGCACTCTACACGGAGAAAAAGACACTGAATCCTGCTCTAGGGTGAAAAATCAGTGTTGCCCTGTATTTGGAGAAGGAAAGTGTCAATAATAAGCATATCTGTTTAAGAGGCATTTTGACAATGCCCCTGATAACATGTATTAACTTGGTCAGCCCTGAAGTGGTCAGGCAGTTGGATTAGATGATCCTCATAGGTACCTTCCAGCTGAAATAGCTCTGTTCTATTTTATTCAATTAGATAATAGATGTGTTCACAATCTATCAGCATTACAATCACTGGAACACAGAAAAAATTGTAGTTTCATATTGTTTGATCACTTTGAAGCCCTAGAGCTGGTGTTGTCTTTATCCATTCTTTTTCTTTAATTTTTTTTCCGGTGGAAAGCACATAAAATCACCACTCTTACATGGCATTCCTGTCCCTGTGCTGTATCACAAATGTCAAGGTGGAAACCTGGAGTTTATCAAGGACACTAGTCAAGGCAAGATGTAGAAATCAGATGGTGTCATGCAGGCATGAACTAGAGAAATCTATGTCACAAGGCTACAGGGAGTGTAACATTTATAACTGGGGGAAAGAGGTCTTAGAGTAATCAGTGAAAGGTCTCACAATCTGTGTGCAGGAGAAACTCAGAACAACAGAAGAGTGAGCAACACAATGAAGGATACTGAGATGAAAACAAACGCTGTACAAAACTTTGGGACTCTCCTGTCTTGATTGTAACATGTAGATCTGGCTTCTCCATCTCAAGAAAGACAGAGTGGAGTTAACGAAACTATAAAGAAGGGCATCTAAAATGATTAGAGGGTGAAGAAGCTGTCTTATGAGCTGAGACAAGACATGTGGAAGCTTGGGGAAAAGCGGAGAGTGATATAGTTAGGATTTACAAAACCCCTGAATAACAGAATAATTTATGCTAGAAGTTCTAGTATAGAGAAGACCTCAGAAGATCCTCTTATGGTTTCAGGAGGTCATCTAGTCCTACCTCCTACCTAAAGCAAGGCAATTTAAAATTTAGAAGGTTGTAAATCTTTAGAAGGTTGTAAATGTGGAACATTCACCAAGTCCAGTAATGTTAAAATGAGAGAGAACTGAAACTGGGTGGCAATAAGTTCAAAACAGATAAAAGAGAGACCTTTTTCAGATAGAGAGCAATGAGCATTTCTGTTAAGATGGGTTATGGAGGATAAGAATTTAAGTATGCACAAAAAGCTGCTAGACAAATTCATGGACAATAAATGCACAATCAGATTGCAAAAGCAATATGCAGGGATGGACCCTCTAACATCCCTGATATAATTCTAGGAGACAGGGAGGACAACAGCCTGACAGCCTGCACTGCAGAGCGTGGGGATATTCACACCCCCTTCCCAAACAGCACCTCTAACACACATTCTCGGGAACAAGCTACATGGAGCACTGGTAAGTAATTCCTTATGTTCCTGTGCACTCTTGAACAGATGAACAGCTCTGCTGAAGAGCTTATGTGCAAAACAGTCACAATCTCTTTTTTTTTTTTTTTTTTTGCCTAATGTGTCCTACATATGTCTGAATCAGTGTTTATCCTGAAGTTTTCCAAACAGAACAGGCTCGCATGGCACTGTATGATCATAGGCCCATGTCCTTTCCCTAAATTGTTCAGCACACCAAAAACCATGAGGTTGAGATGATGTAATCCTGTGTCCTCAGCTGCAGGATGTGCAATGTTTCCCTGTCTTATATAAGCTACAAAAGGACAGAGGATTCACCCCAGCCTTGCTATTTCTGTTTTTATATTCCGGCAGATTCTAATTCTAAATGAAAAGTGAATAACTCTCCTGCAAAGATTGCCATTTCCTGTTATTTCCAAAATAATAGCTTGAAATTTGGTTTCTAAGAGTATTCAGTGAATATTTCTTAATACTGTAAGATGTGGTAATTTCAATTTACATGCATAAAACATATCTGCTCCTTTTGGATTCGGTCTAGTCCACACTTCAGTTACATTTTTGATATGCATTCACATTGACTTGCACTTTGATTGATAAAATTAAGGAGCCTATTTCTTAGCTTCTTGCAGAAAAATATTTTAAAAGCTGATATATGTTCTGCGCCTTAAACTAAAAGATTTCTCTCCTACGTGTGAATAAAAAATTCCTAGTCAACTCACAAAAATATCACATTCAGAGATATTACTGAAGTCTTTTAATTTCTTCAGGACTTTCATGCTTTCTTTTTTTTAAGTAGTGAAAACTTGTTTCAATTATGTATGGAGGAAAACCCAACTAAAAGATAAATGTCTTGCAGAAATTCTCAATACTGCAATGCAATTTTTATACTTTTTTCCAAAAGTTTTTTGATGAGCTGTAGTCCACATTGCTTTATGGGTGCCAGACAGTACTGCTTAATCTCTTATTAATATAATAATTACTGTTAAAATAGATAACTAAATACTAATAATTTATTTTTTAAATTATAAGAAGCTAAGTTGAATTGCTGGCTAGTGGAACAGAGCTTTTGTGTATGACTAGAGGTACTTACACCTACTTCTTAGCAATGTCTTGGTTCACCTCACCAAAGACATTGCTGGACACATATACTCTTCAAAACATGATATATATGGGATTACCCTGAACATTAGGACCTCTCCTTTCCCTTTTCCCTCCTCCACGTGTTCTGCCTATCTCAATGGAGGAGAGAACCCCATTGCTGTTGCTTACATTAGTTTGCATTTGGGTTGCCAGTGACCTACTTTCAGCAGATGGAAAAAGAACAGCCCATCTGTATCCTGGCAGAGAGCATACTCCTGTCTGAAATAAGCATTTTGTATTTAAATTCTGCAAGTTCCTTAGCTCAGACGGGCCTAAAATGTAGGTCTTGCATTCCAGTAATTTTTTTCAATAGTGGGCTGCACAACCCCTTGGTGGCTGGCTGTCACACAGGTATCTACAAGCTGTGCATCCCCCTTTTCTGTAGGCACCTGCTGCCAGGCTGCTGGGCCACCCAGACAGATGGCTGCCTGGCCACAGTCCTCAGGCCTGCAGTGCCTGCTGGCTGCTTAACTTCAGCACCTACCTCAGCAGTATGAATTCTGCTCCCAGAGCTCTCAGCTGTCAAGTCTGCAGACTTTGTTGCAAAAATGCTTACAACTCTTTTTTAATAAAGTTCATGGACTCTGTTGGCTTAAGTTCCCCTCTAAAAGATCAGAATAAAGTTAGGTTCCTATTAGGTAAACAACATTAAAGATAGTGAGGAATGGAATTATTCTGGTCAGTTTTTGCATGGTACATCCTCAGGATTACTAGAGTGTCTATTTTGCACAAAGGAGCCAGCCTAGAAAAAAAGCCCCTTGATCCAGCTAAGCAGTGGGGCACAGTCAGACACTTCAGTAAAAGAAAGAGGAGCCCATTGTCTGCAGGAAGGCTTCTCACAGACTGAACAAGAGGTTTTGCTGAGGTTGTGCTCTCCTCAGTGCTAAGCCAGCCTGCTCCAGCATGCTTTTCATAAACCCTGTTCTGCTGATGGTGCCCTCTGGAATTCTGTCATGGTTTAAATCCTATTTCACATGCTCCTCAGTGATAGTCTTTTTGGGCTAGCATAATGCTCTGGGGTGTTTTCCCCCATTATATCCATGTTTTGAGTCTTTTTATTCTTTTGGTTTGGCCTTATAGAGCTATAGTGTGCACTTCTATAGCTGTGCAGGTGTTACTTGATCTTATCTCCTCTTCTATTCCCTGTGCTGCAATTTCTACTATGACCAACTGTAATGTGCATCCTATAGCCCTATGGAGTGGAAGCTGAACAAAATCAAAGCAGTAACTTTAAGAGTACTGTTGTTCAGTGAGTTATGGTGGTCTTCTTCTGACCCACTTTGCCATCAACCAGGACTTGGGGAAGAATGATAAAGCTTCTCATAACTTGCTAAACCCACCATCTGAGAACTGGTTGACATTTGTTTGGGGTTTTTTAAATGTTCCAATGGAAAAAGGGAGCATACTGTGGCCGATGCTGGCTGTGATCATCTTTAATTTATGCCTCTTTGATCTCTGTCCCAATAGAAAAGGTTGCTCATTAAATACCAGAACTGCTAAAGATTTTTTGCCTCTCATGACAGGCAGAAATACGTGTATTTAAAGAGTCTGGGTTTTTTCAAAATATTGCAGATGGCTTTTTGGGACTTGGACTAGAATTGGACTACTGACATTTCTTGCCAGCAAGTATTTATTCTGAAAACATTTAAGAAAATACAGTGGAAGCAGTTCTGGAGTTTGGTACCAACTGATAGGAGGATATAGAGCACTGATCTCTGTTTTTAAGGACAGCTTTCATGGAAAGTCTTAACATGGCTCATATCTACTGGACTGTCTGAAAACAGACAAGGAAGCTGTACAGCATAGTTATCAATTTATTTAGTTTTTAACCAGTTTGTGTAACCAATAAAAAATTAAAAACGAATAAAATAAAGCAGCCTTTTCTCCTCCCTATCACATTTTTCCTTCTCTTACTTCTCAGCACAGCCAGTTGAGCTCTCAGAGCTCTACAGAGCACCACTCTCTGGGACATCAGCAGCCACCCACACTCGAGATGCACACCTGCACATCCCACAGTACCTGTTTCTCCTACTGACTGGAGAGGGAGAGAAGAAAACTAGGCCCTGAAGGGTCTAAAATTATGTGAAGGCAATCCATGTCTTAAAGTTCAGAAAGGTTTTTCAAAGAGCTCTTGAGCTCATCCTTAATGTACAGTTCAGGGGCTACATTCATTTGCAAGTGTGTGACTGAAATCTACATGGCAGATAATTTTGCTTGAATAGCTTACATTTCACAGGAGACCTAAGGAAAAAGCTTTTGCTCTGCACAGGTTGCCTCTAAGGAAAAATAAATTAACCTATTTGCAAAAACCACAAGATGTTTATTGGTATGCTGCAAAATGAACTGCCTGTTTATTGTATTAGCCACAAAATGGTGTTAGAAATCATACTCCAAAGTTAGCCACAGACAGTGAAAGCAACAATGAAAGGAAACATGAAAAAGTGTTAAACGAGCCCAACTGATACTTGTATATTGCTCCCTCAAGGTCCAGAAGTTAATTAACACTAGATATGTAGCAGTCTCAGCAAATATGTTCCTGCAGAATTTTAAAATGAGTAACAGCTTCTGCACTAAGGCAGGCTACAAATTCTGCTTATCAAAGCCTCAGTTAATTTTAAAGCCTTTCTGAATTATCACTGGACTGTCTCTCCTGACCAAGGCAAAATGTCAAAGGGATAAAACCTGCCTATTCACAGTCTCTACCATGCCAAGTTCCTGCCAGTGTGAGCAGGTGGCTTTCCTCCAAGGCTGTCGTTGCCTGCTGGTACAGCTTATAACACCACAAAGAGCATCCCAAAGAGTGCAGTGAATTACTGCAGGGCTCAGGGCAATGTGCGACCACTTCAGCTCAGAAAGACAAAGGTCAAATGTACATGAGAGACCCTGTGCCTCCATCTCCTTGAAACAAATTCTGGGGGTGGGCATGGAGGGGGAAGAAGGAGAGGAAGATGTTTCCTCAGATTGTCCCTGAGCTTTGCTGCAAAAGATTTCAAGAAGAGAATTCATCACTGCAAAACCACCGAATAACAGAAATCTTACTCAGTGCTCAGTGAAGTGAAATTTAGTAGCCCAGAGGCACATGGGAGAGATAACATCTGTCTTCTTCAGAAGCTTCAATTTCTGTAACCAGGAAAAAGTACTCTAGCATAGGGAGCCAGGATATTCAAAACATAGAGAACAATGAAGTTCTGAAGGCTTTGCTCTTCTCTTTAATTTAACACCCCAAAATTACCAAGAGAGCTTTTGAGCTGTGAGCTCATGATTTATGACTCTTTGAAAGGAAAAAACAAAGTGGGACAGACTACATTAAAAAAAAAAATTGAAAATAAATCTCTGTGTCCTTGAATTTTTTTCCTGTTTCTCCAGTCTTATTTCAAGTTTGGTCATTTTCACAGGCTTCCTGAGCTGCAACAAATTCAACAGTCTCTACTGCAGCCTTTGGAGAATCCCAGAGGTCTAACTATGGCCGTTCCCAGAACTTCTTAGAAGTTCCCGGGTCTCTGTGTGTGCTCCAGTTTATTTTCTCCTGTGTTCCACTCCATCTTCCCACCCTATACTGAACATCATGAATTATGTTCCCTCTGCAGAGCACAGATCCAAATCAATCTGTTCAGTTTTTCGCAGGATCTCTGTCTCATCATCTTATGCTCTACAAGCTTTTCCACCCAGATGTCCAGGCTCACTGCCCCTAAACAAAAAGCACATGCAGCAAAGACATTTCCAAAGTTGTCAGATTTTACATGGTGCGAAACATCATCTTGAAGTGATTTTTTTTCCTTTCTACTGACTATAGAGGGAAACACGGGTAACTGCACTCCTAACCCAAGTAGTGCATTGTTGTGTCAAATAGTAGGTGAAAAGATCAATTTGGGCCATATTACTTAAACATGCCTTTAAGGCACCTCAGCACAACCATTAAAAGCATTCTGTGCCTCACTGACTACCTACCCTTTAATCAGCTATTGTCAGAGTTAGGGAGATCCTTTTGGGTGCATTTAATATCCTACGGGTTTAAGTGAAGACATGGCATAACGTATCTGAGGGGTTTTTTCAGCATATGGCTTTGATTTGCACATCTTACACATATCTTTGAGAACTCCTGCCTAGCTTGAATAGTGAAGTGTGAAAAAAGTGGAAATTTAAGGATACATATACAAGAATAGCAAACTGTGGTGACAAATGTCACTTCTCCTTTTGACCCATGTAACAAAATTTAGTCCTCAGACT
>JAAWXA010000306.1:7063-24840 GCA_038090715.1 Florisuga fusca
GGGGGGGGGAGAAGGGGCCGAACCAATTCACGGGGGAGGGGCGGGGGGGGCCGAAGGAAAGGAAAAGGCACCTGAGAGAAGCTGAGAAACTCCCCCACCTCTACGGGTCACACAAAGAACTGGGAAGTTCTTCTCCTCAGGAGAGGCTTTTTCAGAACCAACTCAAATGAGGAGCAAGAGAGGGTAAAAAAGAACCCTTCTGGTGTGGCTGGTGCCCAGCTGGCTGTACTGGGGATTCTCAGGGCCAGGCAGTGACCCTCTGGTGTCTGGTGGCTTTTGGGATCAAATACTGTGCTGAATGCAGGGAGCTCTTGGTCACAGCTTATCCCATCTTTTCGGTCTGCACAGCCACTTCTTCTCTCTCACCACACCTTGAAACGGCAAACTAGCTTGCTCTGACTGCACAGAGCTCAGTGCAAAAGTTTCACTGCCATTGTACAAGTACAGGTTGTTTCCCTAGACAAGTCTAAGTGCTGTTAAACAGCACTGGTCCCAGCGCTGACCCTTGAGGAACACCACTCCTCACACATCTCCATTTGGATCACGACTCTTGGGGTGCAACCATCCAGCCAGTTACCAACCACAATGAAAAAGAATGTTGGAAAAAACACGAATGCATTCTGGTTATGTCAGGGGCACCTCAGTGCAGCTGCAATCTCAGGTGCCAACAAAACACAAAGATTCTGAGTTTTGTGTTCTCTCTGAGCTTTCACAAAAACAATGCACCCCTACCTACAACAAATCTATACCAAAAGGAAGGACTGACACTGCAAGAAATAGATAAACCTCAGACACCATTCCCTCCAGCTGAGAGAAAGCAGCTTGGCCATTTGAGATGACTGAACTGAAAAAATTCAAAATTGCCATAAATCAACAGCACTGACTTTTCCAATCATTTGGTTTGGCCTTATTCAGTGTAGTCTTGTGTAAGGAGATGTAAACTCTTCCCTTTCAGCTTTTTACAGATAGACTTTTCTCACAGTTTCTGTAAAAGTCATCACGTTACCTGGTGTAAGCACTTGTTGGCAACTGGAGCATCAGGAGAAACCTCTGCTGACAAGTTGGGCAGGTGTGTTCCTCAGACTCCAGTACTCACTGGTTCTGATTGGCTTCTAGAAGAACCAAAAAAGGTGATCAGAACTCCAAATCAAGCACCTGTACCCAACCTTAAGTAGTGAGAGTATAAACCAGTTCTCTGATGCAAAGTAAAACATGTTGAAGACAAAATCCAGTCACTAACCCCACCTTTTTTTCTTCAAGATGCTGCTGTCCCTGCTGTCCCCCAGCCTGACACCAGACCAAGATGCTGCTGTCCCTGCTCTCCCCCAGCCTGTCACTGCCCAGTGTCCCATCACCCCCCAGGCCTTCACTACCCAGTGCCAACCCCCATCAGACCCCTGGCTCTGCCATGGCAGAGGTGTCTGAATGTCTCTTGGTGCAAGAGAAAATAGACAGAAACATACTTGGGAACAAATCACCCATGATCACCCCATTTTTTTCCTTTTTCCCTTACAGGTGATGATGGTCAAGCCCCAGGCCCATGGAGCCATTCTCTGCACACAAGTTCCTGGTGCTGGGTATCTGGCACACGTCTAATAAAAGAGCACAGCCCCAGAGATTTGGGCTGTTCATCTTCAGCTGGGGGGAAGGTGTGTGTGTGAGTGAGGAAGATATGCCCTCCCATTTTTACACTTCAGCAAAAACACTGCAAGATTTACACTTAAGAAATAAAAGTAAGTGATGCAGAAGGCTCCAACCACACATTTCCACTGACTCCCTAGAAATATGCAAGACCCACACCATCAATCACAATCACAATCAGGAGAAACCTCTGCTGACAAGTTGGGCAGGTGTGTTCCTCAGACTCCAGTACTGCTGTTCTAATACCTGTGTGGAATTAGAATCATCAAAATGGTTTTTAAAGAAAGGAGGGAAATTTTGGAATTCTAATCAATCCTAAAAATACGTATGTGGTTGAAGGGTGAGTAACATCTTGGGTGGAGAGCATGAAGATAAAAATGTTCAATAGTGTAAAAAAAAAAATCTCGTATGCACCAAGTAACTACAGGGTTTTGGTATTTCACTGCTGTAACATCTGAAGATGGGGATAAGCCTGTGCCTTGATGTTTCATCTAGTCTTCTGCCCACTGTCCAGTAGAGTTGAAGTCACCAACCTCAAGGTTAGGGAATAAAACAGCCATCAGGAAAACATCCTGATTTCTGAAGGATCAGACATGTAACTATTTCAATATTTAACTATTTCAATATTCAAATAGTGGTGGTTTTGTTTTGCTTTTTTCTAGACAGAAGTCAGTCACCAGAGTTGGCTTATATGAGAGGAAGGGCTGTGGACAAAATAGTTTGATATCTCAGACTGTCATCACCTGCACACTCTGCTCATACTCCTTCTTCTGTGTGTAAAGGGATTTAACCAGACACAGAAAAAAGGGAAAAGAGCTTTCTGCTTATTTTCCCCTTTCTCGAAGAAGCATCCTTCAGGGTAGACTACCAGAAACAGAACTGGAAACAAAGCAGCTTTGTTATCTTCCTTTTCTGCTCTCAGAAGATCAGATGTGATTGTTTTGAATTAACAAACATGCAAGCAACACTTACGTCCCTCACAAGAACTGTTCCCACAGCAGGGAATAAAAGCTGCACCAGGCAGTAGGGCTTTGCAAATAGGAGACAAGAACTCATCAGGTATGGGATCATCAGAGGAGGAGGAGGAGGAGGAGGATGGCTCTTTGGATAAACAGAAATGCTTTTCCTTCTTTCCTCTGGCACATGCTTCCCTGGAGGCAGGCTGGGGAAGGAAAAAGACAAGATTTAAAGACGGGCACACGGAAAAATTTTCCAAGCTTTGGATTTTATCAAAGGAAGTAAGAGATGGAATTTTGGGGTGGAATTTTATACTGGAAATTCCACCCAGTATCTCTCAGCCCAGCAGACCATATTCCTTCTTTGAACCTAGGACACATTGCTGGCTCAGGATCCACTTGGTGCCCACCAGGACCCCTCACAGCCTCTGCTGAAGGTACAGAGAGGACCAAAGGCTGTGTCATTAGATACAGATTATTTAAGCTGGCAGACTGCAGGGCATGAAGAAGCAAGAGTGGAGGGGCTGGGACAACTGAAAAGCTATTAGACAACATTTTCTGTCAAAAATGATAGAAAGGAGGGACAGACATCCGTGACAATGTTGACCATCAGCAAAAAAAAGCAAAACAATTAACAAATGGGCCACTGAGACATTTCCCTTCACTGGCTGATAGGAGATGGAAATACATCAAGAGTAAACTCACTGAACTGATTATTTTTGCTGGAGGTGATTTGCTGTAGAATGCTGTAGAATACCCTGGAATGGGGGTGTGCACAATTCCCTGTCTGTGTATATAATCCCTTCTCTGAGGCCAATGACATCGGCCCTTACTGCTGCCCTTAGGCAGCTGGGATTCCTTCTCTGTCGGGAAACACACCGGGTGTCCAGGGATGAGTTATGTTGGTGCCAGGTGGTGGGGGGTGTTCACACAAGCACTAGATCAGAGTTGTAACTGCACAATAAAGAAGCAGCTTGTTTATCAATCACATGGGTTGTACGAGTCTTCCCTCGGTCGCTTCACAACAGTGATTTTCACAGCTCCATCAGACAGAGAAATGCACTCAATAGGCAGCTGAAAGAAACTCCACCCCCAAGTTACCTACAAACAGGACTGCCTGGGGATACCAGGTTTAGAATAAACTAGGTTTAGCATGAAACAAGGTCTTTCTTCCAGTAACAAAAGAATTTTGGTGCCTCGTAACAGGTGCTGGGGCCAGAAAGTAAGCAGGTTATCCTACTGCAGATTTTCCTCTCAGAATTACAGGATGTTGGGACACCTGAATCATCACAGCCGTGCATGGCAACGCTACTGGCTGCCTTTTCCTTGTGAAAATAGAGACAGAAGAGGGAAAAAATATTCCAGCACAGCCCACCTCCGACACCAAACAACCAGCACAAGGATTCTCACCTCTAAAACTCCTGCTCCAGAATGACAGGCAGCAACCCCGACTCTTCCCGTGACACTCCACTCCTCCTCAGAGCCAGGGACTGCAGGAAGGCTCAGCCAGGGCTGATCTCCTCCCCCCTGGGAACAGCTCCCTGAGCTGACACACAACCCCAGCTCCATGCTGGCAGGAATGGGTGCCTGAGGGCTCCCTGTGGCAGGGCCGACTCCAGAGGGAGCTCCACGGCTCCTCCCAGCACCCGATGGATGTGGATTCTGAGGAGCAGGTGGCAGCTGGTGGGAAAGGAGCAGAGGGAACAGCAGCCCAGCAAGGAGCAGGAGGAAAGGGGGATGGGCTGCTGGGCTGCCTGACTTTCTATAGGGTGTGGGCAGGAGATGGGAGGGAATAGTCACCCCTCTCAGATCCCTCAGGGTCACAGACCCTCCTTCTTTAGCTCTCCAACTCAAACTTTACTTCCTCCACTCCAACTATGACAGGAATAACGTAACTATGCGTATGTGACTATATATGACGGGAAAAATGTGCCTATACTTTTTCCAGTCAGTGGGAACCTCCCCAGACCACCATCACCTCTCCCAGAGGATGGACAGAGGCTCAGCAACTGCGTCTGCCAGCTCCTCAGGACCCGTGCCTGGACCCCGTGAGGTCCCATGAACTTGTGCACCTGCAGGTCCTCTAGATGATCACAAACCTCTTCTTCTCCCCCAGGGGGGGCTCCTTGGTTGTCCCAGGCCCTGCTTTCCCCTGCTGTGGCCTCATGCAACGAGCACTTCCCAGAGGAGACAGAGACAAAGAAATCCTGGAGAACCTCAGCATTCTCAGCATCCTGTGGAGCTAGGTCTGACATTTCCTTCAGGAGAGGGCCTCTATTCTCCTTGCTTGTCCTTGTATTCCCAACGTACCTCTCAAAGCTTCTTTTTCCCTGGCAAGATTCAATTCTAACTGGGATGTATGTGGCTCTCCTGACCTGCTCCCCAGCTGCTCTGACCACCTCTCTCCTCCTCCCAGGATACCTGCCTTTGCTTCCTCCTTCAGTTTGAGGGCTCTTAGGAGCTGCTGGCTCATCCACGCCGCCCTCCTGGAGTTTTTCCCCATCTGCGGGATGGGGAGTGTGGGGAAACGGCAGCTGCCAGCATGGCCCGGGAACCAAGATGGCCGCCGGGCAGCCCCTGCATGGCCCGGGACTACAGCTCCCAGCATGCCCCGGGAGTACAGCTCCCAGCATGCCCCGGGAGTACAGCTCCCAGCATGCCCCGGGGCGCTCCTGCTGCTGCCTCAGCCCCCCCCCGACCCCCAATTTTTCCGTTTCTTTCACCTATCTGAAAGGCTACATAGAAACTTTCTNCCCTGTTACTTCCCTTCAAATAACTCCTTTTCAAAGGACAATTTCCCTGTGAGTGCCCCATACCTTGGGAGTAACATCGAATTGTTCTGCAGAACCACTCCGACCACCACCAGTCCCCTTTTTCTGAGATCTGCTTAAAAAGCAAAGGAAAATGAGGAGATCTGTGCCTCTCAAATCACCCCTCAAGCAAGTGGTAGGGATTTGTAAAGTCTCACCTTTTTAAGCCTCCTTTGGAAAGCATTAAACAACATGGTGAAATTAGATTTGGCATGCTAAAAATTAAACTGTACATATGAACAAGGTACTCACTGCACACAGGAGTACACAGCAGAGGAAAGTATTTTACTCGTTCATGCAGTATGATGTGTAATATAATGCTAGAGACTATACTAGCTGCTGCTCTACCCAGATACAGACCACTCTGAAAAGGTAAAGAAAACCAAAGAGCATAACCCAGATCAAAAGCTTAACCTCACACTCAGCCTGTTACTGCAGCACAGCAAAGAGACTCTCATGATGCAGGACATGTGCTTCATGGTGCCAGCCAGAGGCTGCAGGAATAATGCCAAGAAATGTCCCCTGGACACTCTCTGCTGACCATTTGCCACACAGTTCTGATGAAACCCCCTGAAGAGCCCAGAGAGGATAAAACCTCCACTGTAGGGTCTGAGAGGTAAAGCACAGGACAAAATGTCATCAGATAAAAATACTCATTTTCTAAGATTCTTTTAGGGTTCTGTGGCCTCATAAGCACCGATTGGAGGTTAAAACCTCGCAGGAGGAGCTAGGTGTTTGATCACAGGGCAATTTAATGTCACCTGCACGAGCTGCTTCTGCCTTCTTTGGAGCTGCACTTTCTGACAGTTGCTCACTAAGACTAGAGAGAGAGAGAGAGAGGAAACAGAGTTGGTAAAAATAACCACTTACTGGCAGGGAGCATTTAGCAGAAGAGTTAACAGCCATTTTTGATTCATCCTACACACAGTCACATGGATTCAGGTCCTCCTAAGTACCTGTGTGTTGCCTTAAGGGCGATATACACAAAACTTTTCTCAGGGCTGGTACACACTGCAGTGTTCCCTGCAGCCACCTTCATCCTATAGATGCACATTCCAAGTTATTAACTCCTGCTTGGTACACTGTTTCAGCCTGGCTTTTAAAAAAGAAACTAAACTACACAGCTTTAATGAAAGAGTAATGATAAAAAGGAAAAAAATTACTAAATATATACAACTATACATGAAAAGTACTAAATATATACAAAGATACAGGAAAATGATACCACCTTCCTCTCCCTTTTCCCGCCACTGGCTCTCACATCACGACCAATGTGAGCAGCCCTGGGAGGGTCCAGGCTGGACTCCTGGAGTCAGGAGCTGGAGGCAGAACAGGACTCTTCCCAGAGAAGAGCTGCACCTCAGCTGGGCTTAGCAGAGCCAAGGTCGTTTGGTGCTTCCTGGTTTTGCCTTCACCCTTAGACAGCTCAGAATGAGAATGGTCTGAGTTGCCAGGCTCTGGACAGAGAGTCTGCAGTCATCCTCCAGGGGATGAAGTGCTGTGACCAAAAAAACTATCCCAAATGACCCGCAGTGTCTGCAGAGACGTCTCCTCCAGAGCCCGGCAGCCCCTTTCCCCTCCAGGAGAGAGCTGCTGCAGAGGAATGACCAGCGTGCCCCTGCCATCTTCCCCTGCCCCTGAAGCATTTCTCTAGAGCAGGGCCTGGCATGGCAGCACCCTGCCCAGGCTCTGTCCCCTGCCCCTCCAGCCCCGCTCAGCTCTGCCCCTGCTCACCGCTGATCATCTCAGACAGCTTCTGCTGGCTTTGGCCCCGTGCAGCAAGCCCTGGGAAGAGAGCATCTCCAGTGTGCTGCTGCCCCCCAGCACACTCCCCGGCAATACAGCCCCAGGCCCAGCCGCCTCGGCTGCACAACATCCTGCCCCTCCGCAGGGCTGACCCGACGGAAGACCAGGAGTGACAGGGTGGCACCGGGCAAGGCGGCCACCGAGCCCACCTGCGTGGGCAGGGCTGGCAGAGGGAGGCCAAGGCCCTGGACGGGGCAGCCATGAGGGGCTCTGGCAGCCACACGGCTGCTCCTGGGGTCAGGGCTGCCAGAAGAGGGTCCGCAGGGGCTGTGGCTCACCAATGAACCTGATGGCCTCCATTCTCACGGTGGCCTGAGCGTTATCCAGGTACAGCAGGCTCTGATCCAAGTATTCTTCAGCCCTGGTCCTGTCCTGCAGCAGCTGCAGAGAGCACAAGGCTATGGGCACGTCCCAGTCCCTCCTCTCAGCCCATTCCCCTCTCCCAGCCAGGAGCCTCTGGGACTGAGGTGGAGAGGGAGCCCCAGGGGTGCCGAGACCCCCGCGGGGTGCAGGGAGCTGAGAGGGGCCTGGAGAGGAGCCCCTGGGGGCTCTCTTCTTGAGGACAGGGAACAAGGATGCAGCTCCAGGCTGTGGGCTCTGGCCTGCAGCAGGGCAGGCGAGGCAGAGGTGCAGAGCCCACAGCCCAGACTTCTCCTCCAGCCTGAGGCTTGTGGGTTGTCCTCACCAAGCACTCTCCAATCCTCCACGTCTGCTCTGTCTGCACCAGGTGTCTGAGCTGTTTGCACTTGAGGAGCTCTGCGGCAGCAAGGAGGGCTTGTCTGGAGGCCTGCACAAGAGCAGAAGCTGGGAGATGGCAGCATGGCCTGGGGAAGGAGGCCTGGCATCCCCCTCCTTCTTGTCTGGCTTCATTCCTGCCCTGATCCCACCCGTAGGAACCTGGGACATCGTGCCCTGGCCCAAAGAGCCGTGGGGCTCTTCCTGCAGCTCTGCTTTGGAACCTGTACCTCGGCCACGCTCTGGGTGTTGTCACTCAGGTGAAAGAAGAGCGGGAGCAGCCCCTGTCGCACTTTGTGCTTCAGCTCCCTCTTGCTCTTGCACACCACCTTCTTCAGCAGCTCAGTGAAGAGGCTGATGGAGATCTCCCTCAGCTCGCTCGACAGCTCCTAGGGAGAAGCAGAGGAGGATTTCAGCAAGAGCAGTTCTGCCCATGGTGAGCCCCTTCACAGCTGGCAGAGCCCGCAGGGTTCAGAGAGCAGTTGTCAGGGAGAAGCTGAGCTGGGCTGCAGAACTCAGAAGCCATCCATCCATCCATCCATCCATCCATCCCACAAGAGCCCAGAGGAGAAAGGAGAGGAGCAGCCCCTGCTCTGAGTGCTGCCCACAGGGATGGGCTTCTGAAGGGCAGCTGGCCTTGCCCTCTGCCCCTCTGCCCGTGGGGCTCAGGCTCCCACACCAGCCTTACGCTGCTAAAGACAAGCAGGAGTTTGTCCACCAGCTCCACAGCGATGGCGCTGGCCTCCTCCCTCTTCAGTTCACGTATCACGTTTCTGAAGATTGTCAGGGCCTTCATCTTGATATCTTCACTGCCCTGCTGCAGGACCTCTATCATGTCTGGCAGGAGCACCTTCATTTTTCTCGCCTGTGTGAAAAAGCAGTTTCCATTTGGTGATAAGATCACAAGTGCCTGGAAAGCTCCCCAGGCAGGCACTGGGCCCCACCGTGGCAGGGAGGGGAGGGCGTTTGGCTGACTCCCAGCCAAGGCCAAGCCACTGCCCCAGCCCCTGGCTGCCCTCCAGAATGCCCTGCTCACCATCTCAGGACTCTCTGACAGCGTGGAAACACCGCTGAGCACCAGCGAGAGCATGGCCTGTCTCTGATGCCTCAGAAACCTACAGAACTCGTAGGTTCGGGCAAAGTGCTCCTCTGACAAGTGAATGCTGGCCAGCAGCTGAAAGAAACCCAGCAGTGAGGGATGGACAGAGCTGGTGGAGCTCCCCGCACCGTGCAGCTCCTGCTTCCCACCAGCAGCTGAGGACGAGGACACAGCGGCTCTTTCTGGGAACTCACAGACAAGCAAGAAGTGTCCTCTGTGAGAGTGCAGAAGAGCATCTTCTGCTTCCTGTGCTGGAGCTGCTTGAGCAGCTCCCCCAAAACCATATCCAAGGCCTGGGGCACGGAGAACATCACCTCCCACATGGCCAGGCCAGTCCTGCAAGCCAAAGCACTCTGTCAGCAGGGCTGCTTCAGCCACAGCAGCATGGCCTGGGACAGCCCTGCAGGATGCAGCCCCTGCCCCGCGGGTGGGATGTCCGGGACAGCAGGAGAGGGCTGGGAGGAGCGCAGTGGAGGGGTCCCTCTCCCCAGAGGGTACAAGCCCTCAAGGCTTTTGGGGCCAGTACCTGTCTCCTGGTGGAGCCTTGTCCAACAGCGCCATGACTGCCTCCCCAGGGCACTTCTCAACCATCTTGAGAAGCACAGACCGCACCCCCTGCCAGGCTGGCTCTGTGCTGATGAAGCGCAGGTTCTCATGGATGCAGCTCATGATCTTTGGCATCTGGAGGGGGGGACACGGGTGAGGATGGATGGTGCTGCCACTGGAGTGCAGCCATTTCCTCAGTTGCCCTTCCGAGTCCTCTCTGCTGCCTTAAGGTCTGGGAGGGATGGAGGGAGGAACCAGGGCTGAGAGGGCTGAAGGGCAGGGCAAGCCAGGCACAGGCCACTCACATCCACCAGCCAGAGGTCAGGCTCCCCCATGAGCCCATCCACCACGCTTCTGACCAGCTGCTTCTTGTAGATGCTGAGATCTGTCAGGCCCTTGATGATTTTGAGGACAAAATCTGTCCTTTCCCAAGGCTGGAGGTACTTTGCTAATATCTTGGGGAGGAAGGAAGAGAGCAAAGACATGTCACACGCAGTGCCCTGATGGGGTGGCTTAGCTGAGCTGTGCCAGCAGCCCAGGTGGGAGGTGCCCAGCAGGGATGGTGGCAGCAGTGCCCACGGGAAAGCTGGCAGCAGGGGCTGCAGCCCCTGCGCGTGGGAGGATGAGGAGAGAGGACCCCCAGGGTGAGCAAGGAGGTTTGGGGTGATGGGCACAGGGTGCTGGCCCTACAGCCACCCAGGGCTTGCTGGTGGCCAGGAGGGCTGGAGCTGCTGCTGCTGCTGGGATGCTGAAAGGCAGCCCTGGCATCATCTCTGCTCGGGGAGAGCAGGAACCCTCTCCCCAGGGACAGCGAGGCCACGCCAGCTCCCCTGTTTCTGGTGCCACACGTCCTCTGCTGGTGCCCTGGACAAGAGTGACAGCAAGGGGGAAGGTCATTACCTGGGGAAGGTGTCTGGCACTGTCCAAGCAGGACAGGGTAGCAGTCAGGGCTTCCCCGTTCTCTTGGAGCTTCCCATGGTCCTCTGGCAGTGTTGTCACTGAGAAGGGCAGAGACACAGGGGTGGGTAAGATCCAGCAGCTTTGCAGGCAAGCTGAGCACATCCTGACAAGAGCTTGGAAGTGGGAATGGCTGAGGAGGGAGGTGATGGCCCACGGGCAGGGGAGGAGGTACTGGACAGCAGTGTCAGTCAAGGTGGAGCTGCCTGCAGTGTCTGCATGGGAGCGCTCCTGGCCTGGGGAACCCCAAGGGCTCCAGCTCTGAGGCAGCCCCACAGTTAAAACATGGCTGGAGTCATGGTGCAGGGGGGCAGGGCTCCCATGGCTGGACACCCCACGGGGCAGGGGTAGAAGCTCTTCAAGGGAGGTGAGGAAGAGGAGGAGTGGGGCTGCCTCCCCTGTGAAGGAGCAACTCAGCCTGGGAGAGGGCGTGGGGCTCAGGAGCAGAGGAGAGGCCCTGCTGGGGACACGGTGGTGCCCCCAGCAAGCCCAGGAATGGTCTGTGGCAACACCCAGGAAGACAAGCAGACCTCTGGGGTGATGTTGGTGTGCAGAGGGATGCAGCCCACCACAGCTTCTCTTACCTTTTTTTTGCATTAATAGGAAGAGGGAACGAAGAGCATCCCAAGCCACATCGCTGGTCTCCTCATTTTTTTCCTTGAATGACAGGAGCAGCACAAGTTGTCCCAGCAGCTGCCCAAGGTTTGGGATCTGGAAGTGTCTGCTGGAGGCACAGCTTTCCTCCTTTTGAGCAGCCTGGGTGAGGGAGGCAGAAGAGCAGAGGGTTCTCCCAGAGCAGAGAGCTGGGGAGAGCTGCAGCGGTGTGCAAGGAGGGGGAGATGGCCTGGCTGGAGGGTGCCGGGTCCTTACATTCTCTGAGGAATACTTGGTCAGGAAACAGCTCAGCAGCCTAATCCTGCCCACCGCCCTCTTACGCACAGCGGGTCTCTCGCAGTTGGAGAAGTTGATCAGGAGCTGGGAAGAGAGAAGCTGCTGGTGTGCCCTGAGAGCAGACACCCCCTCCAGCAGAACCAGCACCGCTCCATTCCTGGGCTGGACTCACACAGTCCATCAAGGCTCCCTCTGCTCTCCAGCAAAGGCTGGAGTGGGGTTGCTGCCCCTGGGGTGCCCCACAGGCTTGGGACAAATGCCCCACAGCAGCCTTGTGGCCAGGCAGGAGGCAGATGCCATCCTCTCTGCAGCCACTGTGTGCCAGAAAAGCCTGGCAAGCAGCCCCTGGTTACCCCAGGCCCTTGGGCACCCCCCTGCAGTCTGCTCTCTCTGGTTGGCACTGGTGTGAGGACCATCTATCCATCCATCCATCCATCCATCCATCCATCCATCCACTCCAGAGAGGACGATCCCTTCCCTCCACCCTTTGCACGTGCCAGACCTGGAATATATCCTGCAGCATCTCGCTGACTCTGGAGGCAGGACAATTCCGCACCAGTGCCTCTAGCAGGGTGTCTGTGCCTTTCAGGGTCTGCAAGGAGGAGAGAGCTGTGGTCTGGTGTCTCCTTCCTGCTGTCTCTGCCACCCCCAGGAGACTGAGCTGAATTCCCAGAGCCCAGGGAAGGGCACACAGGAGGGAGTGAGGGTGGGAAAGTCAAGCCCAGACACTGCCCTGCCTTGCATCTCTGGTCAAATCCCAGCAGAGGGTGGCCAGGGAGCAGATCTGAGGGACTGGGAGCTCCTGCAACTAAGCCAGTACCTACCCTGAAGTAGAGACAAGGGCTCTGGTTCCTCATATTCTCTTCTGGAGGAAGCCAGAAGACACTGGAGAAGCAGGCCTCAAGAAGGCTTTTCTCCTTGCCCTCCAGCACTGTCCCCACTGTGCTGCAAAGAGAGAGGGTCCAGTTGGACAGTGGTGCTGGGAGCAGTGCCTCCAGGCCCTGTGCAGCTGGACAGGGTCCCCCCTCTGGGGCAGAGGTCCCCAGGAGATCCGGATGGGCAGGTACCTCAGTTTGGCGATGGCCAGCATGGCAAGCCGCCGCACTTCTGTCTGCAGCTGGTGCAAGGGCTCCTCCTGCAGTACCGCCTGCAGAGCACAGAGAGATGGGACCTGGCAGCTGCCCTCACCCAGTGCCACCAGACCCGCACCCTGCCCAAGCTCTGTCCTCACAGGCTGCTGGGGCCCTTGCCCCTTCCTTCCCCAGCACTGCCAGCTCCCCCCTCACCTGGATATTCTCTGCCACTCTGTACCCCTTGCAGAAGATCTCCAGGCCCTGTGTCAAGCCCAGGGCTTTTGCACTTCCACACAGGACCCAGATGTAGTTCAGGAACGTTGTTGTCTGCTCCTTGTCCTGTCAGCCAGTGGGCAGAGAGACAAATGGGGAGGCTGAGAGGGGACACACACCTCCAGCAGCCTGGCAGCAGGCAGCAGAGCCCCTCTCAGCAGCACCCGGCATGGCCACATCAGAAATGGCTGCAGTTACCGGCATGGCCACATCAGAAATGGCTGCAGTTACCCTTTGCTGGCTGCTGACAAAGCCCACGATGAAGTCCACAACTTCCTTTAACTTCTCCTCTTTGTAGAGAGGCAGCCAGCTGTCATCTAAGAGAGGAGGAGAGCAGAGGAGAGGAGAGCAGGGGGGCTGCAGAGAGGCTGTGGTGGTGGCAGGAGAGAGTTGAGGCAGGAGCTCTGCCCCCCCCCAGCCCCATGACTGCTCCCCAGGCCCCTTCTTCCCGTGCATGTCAGGGCTGGAGGGTGCCCAGCAGATGGGCTGCAGTGCTGGAGCACAGCAGGGTGGGGAAGGGAAACCCCCCCTTGCACCGGGCTGAGGAACTCGCCTGCAGAGGGGCAGGAAGGGTCCCCGTCCCACAGCCTGGATGGCTCCTGCTGCCTCTGGCTGCAGGTGCCTCACTCACCGATCCGCAGAGGATGCACCATGTCCTCCTCCTGGGGCTCTGGGGAGCTGCTCCCCTGGGAAGCCCTGTCCTCCTCCACCATGGGGGGGTTGGGGAATCTCTCTGCCATCCTGCCAGGAAAAGGAAAGGGGCTGGAGTGGGAAGGGGGAAGTTTTGGTCAAACGCCTCGGGGCCAACAGGGAAAGACGTGGGCTGTGCTCGGGGGCTCCTCGCCAGCTCCTCTCCTCTCCCCACGCTGTCCGTCCGGACACTGAAGGCCATGCTGGCCACCCACAGGGACATGGGGTGCCACCAAGTGATGTCACAACAGGCCCCGGGGTGACCTCTGCCAGTGCCAGATAAGGGCAATACAACTGGTGTGCCAGGAGCTTGGGGACAGGGGGCAGCACGCTGCAGGTGGCAGAGGCTGCAGAAGGACCTTTAGTCCCTCCTGGCCAACTGCAAGTGGGAGATTCCCCCATTTTGGAAAGTTTGAAGTCTCATGTCCAAGGGTTGGACCAGATGAGGTCCCTTCCAACCTGACATTCCATGCTTCTGTGATTCCATGATTCTCTAATTCTCTGATTCTGTGAATGATTCCATGATTCTCTGATTCTGTGATTCTCTGAATGGTTCTATGATTCTGTAATTCTGTGAGTGATTCTGTGATTCTATGATGAGCATTAGCTCATCGGGTGCAAGGGTGTTGCACAACACTGAATTACCAAACATCAGAATAAAACACATTGAAAAGAAATACCAGATGAGCAGAGAGTAAATAATGTACATTTGGAAGACATTTCAAGTTACTGCCTCTTCAGTCATGACCTCTATACCATAAGGAAACTTTGCTTCCATTTCCCTATAGTGAGGGCTGATATATCTATAGCTATATCTATCTAGCTATATATCCCAGGCTGATAGTGGCCATCAGCCTGCTGAAGAGGGTAAAGTTTGCCCTTCGGAAATCCAATGGAGTAGTCTTGCTATCCACCTGCCTGGCAAGAATGTAGAACTCCCTCTGTTCATGGTTGCTGTGGCCGAGACTTCAACCTTCACATCTCCTCCCAGCTCTTCTCTGTTCACAACAAGCAGGGCTAGCAGGGCACCTTGCCTGGTGTTAGGAAGTTGTCTTCAGTACTTTCAAGGAACCTTCTAGCCTGCCTGCTCTCTGCTGTATTATATTTCCAGGAGATGTCTGATAGGTTGAAGTCCCCAACCAGAACAAGGGCTGGCAACAGCGAGACTTCTGACATCTGCTTATAAAATATTTCATCTGCCTCCTCGTCCTGGCTGGGGGGGTGGTCTAGAACAGACTCCAACTACAATATCTCCCTTACTTGCCTTCCCCTTCATCCTTACCCATAAACACTTTGTCATCCCTGGAATCAAGCTCTATGCAGCTGAAACATTCCCTAACATACAGAGCCACACCACCACCTCTCCTCCCTTGCCTCTCCCTTCTGAAGAGCTTATATCCATTCATTGCAGTGTTCCAGTTGTGACAGTCATCCCACCACATTTCTGGGATGGCAACTACATCACAGCTGTCCTGGTGTGCAATGGCTTCCTGCTCATCCTGTTTGTTGCCCATGCTCTGTGCATTGGTGTAGATGCACCTCAGCTGGGCCTCCTTTTGTGTGGGAGAAGCCATAATAAACACCTGATTATACTCCAGTATTGCCATAGCCCCCAACCTCACACCAACTCTCGTGTTCCCCCAGCCAGATGCAGTGCCATTCTCCTCCTTCCCCAGGACACAGGACTGGGAGCCCTTGCTTGCACACCCTTCTCCCCCAGGTACTGGTATGTCACATTCATGCTCCTCTCCAGTGACCCCGGTTTCATCCCTGGTCCCCTTCATACCTAGTGTAAAGCTCTGCTAATTAGCCCTGCTATCTCCTGTCCTAAACCCCTTTTACCTCTGTCGGATAAACTCTTCCCATCCCTTGTTAGGAAGCCTGGTCTCCTCTAAATCAAGCCTTGGTCTAAAAACTGATGGCTGGAGAAGTAAGGAGGAGGGTCAGCAGAACTGTCACCTTGGAGGTTTGGCAGGCAAATTTTGGCCTCTTTCAGAGTCTGGTTGAGAGAATCCCTGGGGAGGCAGTTCTGAAGGGCAAGGGATTTCAGGGAGTCTGGACACTGCTAAAGAAGAAACTCTTCAAGATGAAGGATCAGCTTGGCCCCTTGTGCTGTAAGATGAACTGCTGGGGAAAGATGTCCAGCCTGGCTAATAGAGATCCGGTTAAAACTTATCAAAAAAAGGAGTTTGTGGCCTTTGGAAAAAGGAGCAGGGCACTCAGGGAGACTACAAAGATGTCAGGAGGCTACACAGGGAAAAAATGACAACGTAGTTTCACACAGTTACAGTGTGAAATGAATCTGTCTGCTGCCACTGAAGAACATAATCAATGTTTCTATGAACACATTAGGGTGAAGGAGAATCTTCATCCTATTTTGTATGCCAGGAGGACAGTGACCAAGGGTGAGGAGAAGGCTGGGGTACTTAATGCCTTCTTTGCCTCAGTCTACAGCAGTAGGGCCAGTTTTTCCTGGGGTACCCAGTCCCCTGAGCTGGCAGACAGGGATGGGGAGCAGAATGGAGCCCCCATGATCCAAGGGGAGATGGTCAGTGACCTCCTGCTCCACCCAGAGACACACAAGTCTATGTGGCCAGATGGGACCCCCACAGAGGTACTGAGGGAGCTGGCAGAAGTGCTCACCAAGCCTCTTGTCATCATTTATCAGCAGTCCTGGCTGACTGGGGAGGGGTCAGGAGACTGGAGACTGACAGCTGTCATCCCCACCTACAAGAAGGGCCAAAAGGAGGATCCAGGGAGGTAGAGGCCTGTCAGCTTGACCAGTGCAGGGAAGGGGATGGAGCAGATGGTCTGAGTGCCGTTACACAGCATGTGCAGGACAGCCAGGAGAAGGAGGACAGACAGCATGGGTTTATGAAAGGCAGGGACTGCTTGACCAACCTGATCTCCTTCTGTGACAAGGTGACCAGTGATTGAATGAGGGAAAGGTGGAGGATGTTGACTGCCTTCACTTCAGTAAAGATTTCAATGTCTTTGTCCACAAAATCCTTCTGGAGAAACTGGCTGCCCCTGGCCTAGAGCAGTGCCTTCAGTGGGTCAAACCCTGGCTGATGTCTGGGCCCAAAGAGTTGTTGTGAGTGGAGCTCAGTCCAGCTGGTGGCCGCTCACCAGGGGTGTTCCCCAGGGTGCTGGGACTGCTCTGCTTCAATCTCTTGATCACGGAGCTGGACAAGGGGGTGAGTGCACCCTCAGGCAGGTTGCAGATGGCACCAAGCTGGGTGGGAGTGTGGACCTGACAGAGACTAGAAAGGTTCTACAGAGGGACCTGCACCCTGCCTGGGAAGAGTTCTCCCCCTGCACCTCTCTCCTGGCTCAAAAGACAGGATATTTTTTACATGTTTGTGGGGGGGGGTGTACACTCTCTTTTTTACCACACATTTGTCACATCGTATTTACCTCACCTCACCTCACCACATTACCTCACCCGCTGGGGTTTGAAGCCCGGGGAGTGTGTTTTCAGGATAAACAAACATGTCCTTCTGGTTTTGAGAGGGTTCTGTGGGACAGCACTGCTCTTGGATACAGATATTACCCAGAATATTTCTGAGAGGATTTTTATAATCATTGTCAGGGCACAGATTCCTGCTGGAAAACAGATTTCCTCAGCCTGCACTTGTATGTCTTGGAAGGGTGGGATGGAACCTTAGCTGCAGAGGTGGTATCAGGGGCTCTGAGTCCCTACACCATCACCTTCTGTTTTTCTAGAAAAACACCTTTCTGATTTTCCAGTGCCTTCATGCTCCATCACCCTGCAGATGCATCCAGCACCACCTTCCCAGGCCCATCAGGGTCTGTGTGACAGCACAGCCCTCAGCCAGCCCGTGGGCTCTGGGGTGTTGGGCACCTCCTCCTCCATCTGCTCACACAAGAGGTGAAGTGCATCTGTGCTGCCATGTGCCCAGCTCCCCCTGCCCAGGGGCTGGAGGTGCCTGCCAGGCATTATCAACATCTGGGAGGGGTCGTGCAGGGCTGGGGGAGGGAAAGGCTTTCCTGAGTGCCCCTCTGCCTCTCTCCATGCCCCCCTCAGCTGCTCTTGCTGTTGATGTCAGGCTGGGAGCGGGAGTTTCAGCTGCAGGCACAGCTCTTGTGGAAGGCTCCTTCCATGCAGATGGTTTCAGGCAAGAAGATGTCCAGCTCTGCTCTGCCCTGGGAAGCTCTGGGCAGTGCAGTCGGAGTGAGGCTGGGGAGGGAGCTGGCCTCCCTTCTTCAGATGCCCTCATTCCATCCCTGAGCTGTCTCCTTGGGGTGTCTGTCCAAGCTGTGGGCTGCCTTCCAGGGG
>JAAWXA010000307.1:0-21781 GCA_038090715.1 Florisuga fusca
ATGATTTTCCAGGCAGTGAGTTCATAGGATCACAGAATGGAGACAGAGATGAGACTGACTGGCCTGGAGTTCTTCTCTTCTTTTTTTTCCAGGTTTGAAAATGGGTTTTCTTTTTTTCCCCTTTCTCTGGGCTTGCCATAGGATGGTGGACAGGCTATCAGCATCCTTGAAGAGCCTGCTCTTGGGATTTGGAGGGAAAATGCTCCAAAGAAAAGGCTTGGAGAACCACACGGCTGGACCTAGATTCATTCTCCTGGGATTTTCTGGCCACTCCAGCCTGCAGGGCCTGCACTTCACAGTCTTCCTGCTCATCTACCTGGTGGTCCTCACAGGGAACAGCCTGATTGCACTCATCACAGTGCAATCACTCAAGCCTCCACATCCCCATGTACTTCTTCCTGAGGAACTTACCCCACATCAAAAAGCCCATGGTGCTGTAGAGAGCCCAGGCCTGGAACTGTCTGGGACCGTGTCACAGAATCAAAGAATCATGGAATGGGTTGGGTTGAAAGGGTTAAAGATCATCTTGTTCCAACCCCCTGCATGCATGGGAAGGAACACCTCCCACCCAACAGAAGCCAACCCTGTCCCTGTTCCCATGGAATCACAGAATCATAGAATTTGCTGGGTTGGAAGGGACCTCAGAGATCATCAAGTCCAACCCCTGATCCACTCCCACCGCGGTTCCCAGCTAATGGCACTGAGTGCCACATCCAGTCTCTTTTTAAATATCTCCAGGGACGGAGAATCCACCACTTCCCTGGGCAGCCCATTCCAATGCCTGATCACCCTCTCCATAAAGAACTTCTTTCTAATATCCAACCTAAACCTCCCCTGGCACAACTTGAGACCATGCCCTCTTGTCTTGCTGGTAGTTGCCTGGGAAAAGAGACCAACCCCCCCCTGGCTACAACCTCCTTGCAGGGAGTTGTAGAGAGTGATGAGGTCTCCCCTGAGCCTCCTCTTCTCCAGGCTGAACAGCCCCAGCTCCCTCAGCCTCTCCTCACAGGATCTGTGCTCCAGTCCCTTCACCAGCCTGGTTGCCCTCCTTTGGACCTGCTCCAGCACCTCAATCTCCTTCCTGACCTGAGGGGCCCAGAACTGGACACAGGACTCGAGGTGTGGCCTCACCAGGGCTGAGTACAGGGGAAGAATCACTTCCTTGGACCNCCAACCCTGGGGAGGGGTTGGAAGTTGGCAGGGGGGGGACACCAGGATTCTGTCCCGGGGGGTCAATGGATATCAGGCTTGTGGCATGGGTGGGGGCAGGGGACACATCACAGCTGGGTGGTGCTGACCCAATCTCAACACAAAGCCCTTGGGCCCTGGAGATAAGAGGCTGTTAATTCACTGCTTTCAGGTGTAAACTCAGGGGACAATGACCAGCCCAGTGGTTACTGCCCTGAGGGTTCTTTCCTATCCTTCACTTCCACTTCAGGCTCAGCTTGTTTCTAATCCTGGGTAGAATTCATTCTTAAATATATTTTTTCTGTTCAGAGCACCTCGAGTTTTTGGAGGCTGCAGACTCCAACTCTGCCGGAGCCAGGGAGATCAGAAACGTTGTGTTGGGTTCTCTCCTGCTCCGGAATGAGGGATCCATGTGACCATGGGCTAAAATCCAGGGCATATGCTCTGACCTGGCCAACCCCAGTGTTCCACAGTATGATCACCAACAATCTCCCTGTAGAGCAGGAAGTTGGACTAAATGACTTGGAAGATCCCTTCCAACCCAAATCATTCTATGACTGAAGTTTGGGGGTATGGCTTGGCTTCTTCCAGGGCTGCCTTCCCCTCCTACCAGTGGCTCCCATCCTACCAGACAATGTTCCCACACCTGGGGACCTTCTCCTCCAGTTGCTTGGACCATTGCCTTCCCACTGGAGCCATCGTAATCATCATTAATATTAGCTCATTTTTATTATTATGCTATTGAATAATTTTTCATTGCAACCCTCGGGTATTCATTCCTTCTCCCTTTCCTCTCCACAGGGATTCCCAGTGATTAAAAACTTTCCAAACTGCAACACTTGTCCAAAGGGGTGTGAGCTTTGGGGATGATCACCTGGCACCCCCTTCATCACTTCCAAGGGTTACACATTTTAACAAGGGTTACACAGATATGAGCAAGAAACTCTTTGAGGATGGGATGAGGAGGGAGGTTTGAGGAGGGCTTGGAGTGACCAGACAAGGGGGGGAATGGTTTCAGATTTGAAGAGGGCTGATTGAGTTGAGATAGGAGCAAGAAACTCTTTGCTGTGATGGAGATGAGGCACTGTCCCAGGTTTCCCAGAGAATTTCTTGCTGCCCCATCCCTGCAAGTGTTCAAGGCAAGGTTGGAATGGTCTCTGAGCATCCTGGTGATTCATGGTTCTACAGACACAAAAGGTGAAGGTTATGGGCTGTGTAAAATACCCCCATGAGTCTCAAAGGGGGGATTTGTTGTTGAAAGAAAAGGGTTAACAGCCACAAAGGGTATTCCAGGCTTCAAACCTGAAGGGCTGGTTGAATGGGGGTGGGGAGGAGGGAATGGGAGGACACACTTCCTGATCTGATCACAAAACAAAGACCTGGAGCCTGGATAAGAAGCTGTTGAATCAGTGCTTTCAGGTGTAAATCAGGAGGACAATGACCAAGGCAGCCTTTACTGCCCTGGAGGTTCTTCTTTGTCTTGGTCTGCACAGCAAACCCTCATGTCTTCTCCAAAGGGCTTCAGGCTTTGGGGAAATGTCTCCTGGCACCTTTTCTGGGCAGAACTTAATAAACCAAATATCTCTGCTCTGGGTGGGGATTGTTTTTTAAGAGAATGTGAAGAACCCAGACTGGGGGATCCCGAGGTAGAGAGTGGAAATATTCTGAGTAAATCTACGTCTTCTGAGACTGAGTTTGATTTTGATCTGGAATTTAAAGGTGGTGGAAGCACAAACCCCCCACACTGGTGACAGGGCAGCAGGAGCCAGTGGACAGCGGAGCACAGATCATACAGTCCTGATGTCATTTATTAACTGAAAGAAATAAAAGTTATGCAAAAAAAAGTGAAGAAGTGAGAGATGCGGAATAAAAATAGGGCTCACATAACACTGAAGCATTAAGAATTAGAGAAAACCAGGTTGTAATCCAGGAAAAAAATATCCCAAGTGGGCAACAGCCTGGCCTTGAGAGAGTCCTGTAAGATACCTGCAAGACAGATGGGAGTGATGGGAAGGAGCACTGCCCACAACTTCCCACAACTTATCTTGGTCACAGCCTTGAGTTCTGAGTAGAAAATCACAGACTCACAGAAAGTTAGGGGTTGGAAGGGACCTCGAAAGATCATTGAGTCCAACCCTCTGCCAGAGCAGTCACCTGCAGGAGGTCACATAGGAACAGTTCCTGGTGGGTTTTGAATGTCCCCAGAGGAGACTCCATGACCTCGCTGAGCAGCCTGTGCCAGTGCTCTGTCACCCTCACAGAAAAAAAAAAATTCTCCTTGTGTCTATATGAAAACTCCTACGCTCAAGCTTCTCTCTGTTGCCTCTCGTCCTATCATTGGGCATAACTAGGAAGAGCCTGGCACCATTCTCCTGCCTCTCTCCATTTGTCTATCTGTAAACATGAATGATGTTTCCCTTCCTTCTCCCCTTCTCCAAGCAGAAGAGCCCCAGCTCTCTCAGCCTTCCCTTATAAGGGAGATTTTCCACTTCTCTATCATTTTCCTTCAGGTGCCGACATTTTTATGTAAACCTCTGGATTATTATCACTTGGAGAATGCTGCTAGAGTGTCTTCTCTAACATTGAAAATTGCTCCTTAACTCCACCAAGAAAAATTAGCAATTTACATCTTCACATCTTGAAGATGGAAAGGAAATTACAAAAACATTAACAGCCCTTTAGGCCATATGAGATACTGAGAGAAGAATGAAGATATATCTCAGGAAATCAAAGAACAAAAAAATCAAAGTACCTGAAGATATGAATGGGCCTCACTGAGCCTGCCAGAGCTTGTTAATTAGGGCAGGTGCTAAACAGCCCCTGGGGGTCAGAGATGTCTGTGGACAAGTCTGAGCCCTCAAAGTGACCAACAGAACTGGGGCTGGGAGGAGCTGCCAGGGGCACCTCCAGGACCTGGGTTAAAACCAAAGGTGGCACCTGGGCCTACCTGAACCAGACACTGGGCAGGAGGATTCCATGGAATGGGTTGGAGGAACCTTGAAGATCATCAAGTCCCATGGGCAGGGACACCTTCCACCAGCCCAGGTTGCTCCAAGACACACCTAACCTGCCCTTTAACCCTTCCAATATCCACAACTTCTCAGGGAGGATTTACAGTGAGGATTTGGAGAACCCTTCCTGGCAAGTGGGAAAATCCTACGTGGTGTGTCCACCCCTAGGGGAGGCATCCAAAGTCCCTGCAAGGAGGTCCAGCCCTATATACCAAACACCCTGCAAGTCAGGAGGACTTTGCATATTACACTATGCAGAAACTTCTGGTTCATCTCCTGACCACCCATGACCAGGACTGGGCCAGAGTCCAGTGTGTGGTTGGCAGGGTTTATTTAACATCCTCTCTTTCAAAGCATCAAACAAATTATTTTTGATAAATGATGTTTTCAGTGATTAATACAAGGATACAATGTCAATAATGTTTGATATACAAGGATTCAATCTCAATTATTTTTGCTGTTTCCATACAAGGTGGTGTCCCCAGGGCCGCAGAGAGGAGCACTGACGTTTCCCCTCCCATCCCCACAGCAGATCTTCAGTGAGCAGAAGCACCGTCAGCTGGAGCAGATGAAGACCATGGGCAGCACCAAGGTGGAGGCCTTAGGGGCTGAAGGCCTCCACCTCCAGAAGGGCAGGAGCCACGCTGTGGCACTGCCTGAGCTGTGCACCTGACACAGGAGCGGCTGAAGGACATCAAGGAGCAGCCCTTCAGCAGCTCCCAGGTGAAGAGTGGTGAGCAACCTTGCAGAGCCCTGGCAGGCACAGCCGGTCCCTGCACACCCCGGCACACATGGGGCCTTTGCCTGCGGCTGCGTGCCTCTTGCACGCCTCGTCTCTGGCACACGTGGCCCTGGTGCGCAGCCGTGCACACCTGAGCTGTGCACTGCCCCTGGGCTTTGCACACAGGGCCTCTGCACACCCCTCTGCACAGGCAAAGCCTTGCACACCCCTGCCCTGCTGCAGACGTGGCCTTTGCAGGGGGCTTTGTCTGCACGCCCTTGCACGCCCCTTGGCCCTTGCACGCCCCTTGGCCCTTGCACACCCTTTCCCCTTTCTGCACACAGTCCCCACACCCCCCTTGGCAGGTGCTGAGGTGGCACTTTTGCACATGGGAATGTTGAAAGGATCTGAGATGCTGGGGAAGCCCAGGCAGGAGCGGGAAGAGCCGAGCCCAGCCTGGGAGCATGGAGAGCCCAGCCCAGGAGCAGGGAGAGCCGGGCCCATGTTGGGAGGCAGGGAGGGAGAGAGGGAGGGAGGAGAGCTCTGCCAGCATGCAGGGGAGAGCCAAGCCCAGCCTGGCAGCCAGGAGAGCCCAGCTCAGGGACAGGAGAGCCAGGCACCTCTGGGCAGCAGGCAGAGCGAGGCCAGCCCGGTGCCAGGGGGACGGAGGGGAGACGAGGATTCCCCCCATACAAGTGACAGGGCAGAAGGAGCCAGTGGAGAGGGGAGCACAGACCACATGGTCCTGATGGCAGTTAGTAATGGAAAGAAATAAAAAATTTGGGTAAAATCACATAAGAAAGAACAAGAGAGAGACACAGAAGAATAAAAGGGCTCACATAGCAGTGAAAGAGTAAGAAGTAGAAAAAAACAAGTCCTAATTCTTGGGAAAAAATATCCCAGGTAGGATCCAGCCTGGCCTTGAGACAGGTCTGCAAGATACCTGCAAGAGAGATGGGAGTGATGGGAAGGAGCACTCCCCATAGCTCCCTACAACTTATCTTGATCACAGCCTTGAGCGCTGGGTAGAAAAATGCTGAGTAGTGATATTCATTGTATTAACATATTAATGAGCTATTACCATACTGAAATACAGACCCACAGAGGGACAGCTGCAAACAAAAAGCCCCTGACCCTTTGAGTGACGTTTTTGAGCATTGCCACTTTAAACAGGAGTGAGGAACCAGTTACCAATCATAGAATGATTTGGGTTTGAAGGGGCCTTAAAGATCCTCTAATTGCAATCCCCTTGCATGGGCAGGAGCACCTCCAAGTAGATCAGATTGGTCCAGGCCCCCTCCAACCTGTCTCCAATCACTTCCAGGGAAAGGGCACCCACAGCTCCTGTGGACAACCTGTTCCTGTGACTCACAGCCCTCATGGTAAAGAATTTCCTCCTAATATCTAATCTAGAAACTCACTATTCTAGTTTTAAACTGTCTTGGTTTAGTGCAGTGGTGTTTTGGAAGCAGGGGAGGCCACAGGGGTGTCTCCTGTGAGAAGCTTCTGGAAGGTACCAGAGTCCCAGTCCTGGCACCACAACCCAACACCTCTGATCTCTCTTGTTCTATTTGAGCTGGACTATGCAGCCTCCCAAAACTCGAGGTGCTCTGAAGAGAAGAGATTATTTCAGATTAATTCTGTTCCATGAGCAGAAACAAGGTGAGTGTGAAATGAAAGAGAAGGAAGAGCTCTTGGGGCAGTACCCACTGGGTTGGTCATTGTCCCCCTGAGTTTGAACTTGAAAGCAGTGAATTAAAAGCCTCTTATCTCCAGGGCCCATGGGCTCTGTGTTGAGGTTGGGTCAGCACCACCCAGCTGTGATGTGTCCCCTCCCTGTGCCCATATCACAAGCCTGATGTCCCCAACCTCCCAGGACACAAGCCTGGTGACAAAGCAACACAACCCCCCTGATAACTTCCAACCTCGCCCTCCGGGTCATGCCCTTCCCCCCATTGTGGTGTAAAATGTTTTTGTTCATTTAACCTAAAGTGGTTTTAATAGTTAAAATAATTTCAAATTAAGTGTTATTTAATAAAGTTTGCAATGAAATGGTGAAAGCTCTGTTTAGGATTAATTGCAGAAAAACAAGAAGAGGGGACTGACCACGCCTCCACCAGAGATTTGCAACACATTAAACTTCGGGACTGTGAACTGATCGAACTTGATCACCCCATTGGTCAATTCCCTCAGGACAAGACAGAGCCCCCGAAATGAAAGCCAGTAGGAGACTGAGGCAAGGGGGTTACAAAGTATAAAAGAACTGACTTTGCCTTGTCAAGTTTGCTGCCTTGGTAAGAGCGGAGACTCCCAGGCACCAGTGCTGTTTGCTTGTTGTTGCTTGCTTCAATAAATGCTAATTGGTGAGTTAATTGGTGTGTCCTGATTAATTATTGGACAAAATTTATAACAGATGGGTACAGCAATGGGAGCAGAGCAACTGGCAGCATCTGGGCTGCTTCACCCTGGCAAGATGCTGTGTCCCATCCATGGAACCTCTTTGTAAATGTCCATCAGGTACCTGAGAGTTGGGCCCCAGAAGAATATCCAGAGAACAAGCAGGTGGGTCAGGCTGCTAAGGTCAGTGTGGCTCAGGTGGGTCTGGACTGGCAAGATAAAGGTGAATTATTTTATAGCTTGGTGGGCCCATCAAATCCATCCAGGAGCAGATGAAACACACAGATGGGGTCATGAGGGAGGGTGGACTGAGCATGGATGTTATTGCACAGCTGATCCGTGAATGTGAAACATCTGCTGCAATCAAGCATGCCAAGATGATCTCAAGTAGGTATTCATATAGAGTTTTTCAAGCCAGAACAAGATATCAATCACACCCAAGGCCATGATGGCTCCTGCTTATGGGATAGTATGTGTTTTGACATCTCAAGCATAGTAGAATTTTTTAAAAACTTCAACTACAGTAATTAGCAAGAGGGAGAATAAGATGATCAGGAATGATGTCCTCTCCATGAAGGAGAACAAGGGAAGAAAACATAGGAAAATTTATGGACTGAGATAAAAATGTTAAAATTATTGCAGTAAGATACATTAAATATTAATAAAAACTTTTATTCTAATGCTACTTCTAATAATCATATGACTAAAAATGGAATAATAAGGAAACATATTTGCTTTACTTTCCTCTTCCTGCAAAGAAGGAAATTTCTGCAGTGCCTGAGTGCAGCAGTTCTCTAAGGGAGATGGGTGGGGAGCTGGTGCAAAGGAGCTGTAACATCCAGCTGCAGCCTGCAGGGCAGAAGTCTGATGGGAGGAACAGATACAAAGATATAAAACTTGGAGGGGAAACAGAGACAATTTTCCAATGGCACATTGCCACCACCACTTGTCACCTCTGGCTGGCAGCTGGCACTTGTTCAGCACCTCCACGTGGCACTGTGCTGCCACTGCCCCACCCCTGTGTGACCCCCAGAGCAGTGCCTGGTGGGACAGCCTGACCTTTTCTTGGCCTCAGCTGGAGACTCTTTTCATTTGGATTCCCTGGCCTCCACCTCCCCCTTTCTCCTGGCATGAGGAGCCAGGAGCTCAAGAATGGCCTGAAGAAACTGATATCTGGATGATTTTTCAAAATGGTCATATTTGATTTGGTTGTTCATATGGAGTATTTAGTTTGGTTTTTTCTTCTCTGTTTTTTCCTTTCAAATTATTGCTCAGAAGGTCTGGAAAAGCTGGGGTGAGAGTTAGGTGGGAAAGCAGGAAGGGTGACAACAGCCTGAAGGGAAGGAGCTGCAAGCATGGGCAGTGTAGGACAGCCTGCAGGAGAGGTGGCCAAGGGCTCTGTCAAGGAGTGAGGTCATTGTCCCCTTGGCCATAGCAGTGTCCTGGGCCACCAAGGCTGCTGAGAGAAAACTTTCTATTGAGGCTCTCAGGATCTGCCTTCCCAGGGCCTGGGCTCAGGGCTTGGCCTTCCTGCTGCATCCAGCAAACCAAAGGGTTTTCTCAGCATTACAGCCACCAGCACAGGGCCTTTGCCTCCTGCAGTCATGGCCTCCAGGGATCTGCTCTAACGAGGCCATGGGGAGGCTCTGGCAGGCTCAGGGGGGCCCATCAGTGTGTGAAGGTATTTTGGGTTTTGCTTCTGACTGACTTCATCAGAGATTTTTTGCATTCTTCTCTCAATATCTGAATTTATTGTAATGAGCCTCAAAAGCCCAAAGGAATACTTTATCTTTTTGTAATTTCCTTTGTGTCTTCAAGTCTTTTATAGCTTCCTGGAGTTATTATTTTTTTCCTGGTGGAATTCAGGAGGAAGATTTCAAAGAAGACCTTTATACTCTTAATTAAAAGGGATTATTTCATTACTTTGTACTCCAGAGGAGAGGTTCCAGCAGCATTCTCCAAGTGATAAGGACCCAGAGGGTCTCCTCAGGAGGTCTGCAGCAGAAGGAGAAGCAGTTCCTGCAGGTCTGACACTGGATGGACACCCTTGCTCCTCACCTCCCCAACCCCACCACTGCTCTCCTTGGCCCCTGGGACTTGCATCACTTCTCCTCACATCAGACTTCTCCCCTGCTCTCTGCAGCTGGATGGTACAGCTCCTTTGCACCAGCTCCCCCCTCTTTTCCTTAGAGAACTGCTGCACACGGGCACAGCAGGACTTTTCCTCTTTGCAAACAAAGCAAAGCAAAGCATGATAAAGTGTCATGGCCAATCAAACACACTCCTCAACCATATGCTAAGTACCAGCTGCCCCTAATGAGGTCACCTTTCTACAAGGGATAATCTTATGAGAAATCCTTTGTGTCAAGAGACACAAAAAGATGGACAAAAACAAAATAAAAAAGTTGGCTATAGTTGATATAAGTGGAATATTAAATCATTAATCAATCATTAAACTTTTCTTGACTCATTCCATTCCTTCACCTCACTGAAAGCTGAGTCAGTGGCTGTGTGTTGCTCAGTGTCTGCTGGGGTTCAATCACAAGAGTCTTTATTTGGGCCAAACGTGGAGCAGAAAGGGCTGAGATAACGACAGATCTGATCATAGTGTGTTAAAACAAATTGTTGTGCATTCAGCATTGAAATCAGCATTGAAATGAGGATTATGATCTCTCATTATGTGATGATATTTTTCGTTGTGCAATTGATAAAGGTCAAATTAACAAATAGTTACTAAATGTGTGAATTATGCCTTACAGATAAATCTTGAAAAATATCAGTCAGGGCCACCCTGGACATGCCTGGGATGGAAATTAACAGAAATCTGGGTTTCCCCGCAAAAATTGACAATTGAAAACAATATCCAAACTCTGAATGATCTGCAAAAATTATTGGGGTTAATAAAATGGATAAGATCTATTCTTGGTATCACTAATGAGACACTATCCACAGTATTTGATTTATTGAAGGGCTCTACTAATCTTACATCACAGAGGCAATTGAATCTTGAGGCATCTCGAGCCCTAGAAACTGTTATGAATAAAATTAAACAGTCTTCTGCACATTATTATGGTGCAAAATTTGTTTTCAGAGGTTTTGTGATAAACAACACCTTCAAGCCATTTGGTATATTAGGGAAATAGGATGGCAACAATTTCTGGATGCTAGAGCATCAATTTTTATCATATCATTTCACCAAAGCAGTATGGTTTAAATTTTAAATGTTATCTGAAGTGATTACAAAAGTGTGATTACGTGCTAGAGGTATTTTTGCATTAGATGTTGCTGTAATACATATCCCTATCACAAAACAGGATTTTCATACAGCTATTCAAATGTCACTGTCTTTTCAAGTTGCCTTAGCAGATTGCCCTGGAGAGATGCAGTTCAACTTGCTGAGTCACAAATTGTTACAGTCCCTGCAAGAGTGAACAATCCAGAGTTCTTCTATTTTATCAACAGTGCCACCAGAGGGAGATCCTACTCTATTCCTGGATGGATCTGCTCGCTCACAACAAGCAGTGGTAGCTTGGCATGATTCTGCTTCAGACCAATGGCCAGCACATATCGTGCTACAGGAAGGATCAGCACAGGGCACAGAATTGTGTGCAGTGATAGAAGAAGCCTTGTGATTGTTTTCAGTAACAGATATTAATATTGTAGTGGATTCTCAGTATGTTTATGGAGTGTTCGTTAGAACAGATGCTTGTTACCTTAAACAAGGTATAAGGCCTATCTCTACACTGTTTTCTGATGATTCTGGAAAAAATAATAATTTTGGTAAATATTTGGTTGATTGGGTTGATTTTAAGCACCGGAGAATGGAAGAAAAGATGGTTTACTTAGCCCTTTCAAATTTAAAAGCTACAAATTGTGGGAGAAGAGCAGAAGAGTAGATGCTGTGTGGGACAGAAGGTGCCTGGTGGACTGCCTGATACTGCTTGACCCTGAGGGGAACAGAGTGCTGTGAATACCCTGAGGAATGTGCCTCCTGGAGAATGTTCTGTCTCGGTACCAGGTGCCTTCAGTGGGAAGTGGTTAGATAAGGATTTATGTTAGTGCATGTTTATATAGCAAAATGCACTATTTTCACTTTACTTTCAGACAGAGCACTTTTAGATGTAACCTATAAATCAATCAATAGATATCTGAGTACTATATAAATCTAGCAAACCACACAATAACTGATTGTTCACTGAAATTGGGGTCTGTGCATTTATGTCCTCTGACTCCTCTGGACATGCTCAAAGAGCTCTGTGTCCTTCTGATGCTGCACATGGACATTGACAGTTCTTGTTGAGCTTCTGGTATACCAAAACCACCAAATCCTTTTCCTCAGGGCTGTCCTCAAACCTTTCTCCTCCCAGCCTGTATTCATGCATGGGATTGCCTCAGCCCTTTGCCAGAACCTTGCACTTGGCTGTCTTGAACTTCATGCAGTTTGCATAAGCTCCCTTCTCCAGCCTGTCCAGGTCCCTCTGGATGGCATCCCTTCCCTCCAGCATCTTGAGTTCACCACACAGTTCAGTGTTATCAGCAGACTTGCTGAGGGTGCACTCCGTTCCACTGTCCATGTCACCAACAAAGATGTTAAACAGCACTGGTCCCAGTACCAGCCCTTGAGGAACACCACTCCTCACACACCTCCATTTGGATTCTGAGCCACTGATCACAACTCTTTGTGTGTGACCATCCAGCCTGTTCCTTATCCAACGAGGAGAAGAGAACGTTGTGTGGAACAGTGTTGAATGCTCTGCAGAGCTCCAGGTAGATGACATCTGTTGCTCTGCCTTTTTCCACCAAAAAGGTTGTTCCCTCACTGATAAAAGCCACAAAATAAGTCAGGCAGGACTTGCCTTTAGTGAAGCCGTGTTGGCTGACACCAATCACCCCTTTGTTATCTCCTTGCCTTAGCAGAGCCTTCAGGAGGATCTGCTCCATGATTTTCCAGGCAGTGAGTTCATAGGATCACAGAATGGAGACAGAGATGAGACTGACTGGCCTGGAGTTCTTCTCTTCTTTTTTTTCCAGGTTTGAAAATGGTCGTTTTGTTTCCCCTTTCTCTAGGCTTGCCATGGGATGGTGGACAGGCTATCAGCATCCTTGAAGAGCCTGCTCTTGGGATTTGGAGGGAAAATGCTCCAAAGAAAAGGCTTGGAGAACCACACGGCTGGACCTAGATTCATTCTCCTGGGATTTTCTGGCCACTCCAGCCTGCAGGGCCTGCACTTCACAGTCTTCCTGCTCATCTACCTGGTGGTCCTCACAGGGAACAGCCTGATTGCACTCATCACAGTGCAATCACTCAAGCCTCCACATCCCCATGTACTTCTTCCTGAGGAACTTACCCCACATCAAAAAGCCCATGGTGCTGTAGAGAGCCCAGGCCTGGAACTGTCTGGGACCGTGTCACAGAATCAAAGAATCATGGAATGGGTTGGGTTGAAAGGGTTAAAGATCATCTTGTTCCAACCCCCTGCATGCATGGGAAGGAACACCTCCCACCCAACAGAAGCCAACCCTGTCCCTGTTCCCATGGAATCACAGAATCATAGAATTTGCTGGGTTGGAAGGGACCTCAGAGATCATCAAGTCCAACCCCTGATCCACTCCCACCGCGGTTCCCAGCTAATGGCACTGAGTGCCACATCCAGTCTCTTTTTAAATATCTCCAGGGATGGAGAATCCACCACTTCCCTGGGCAGCACATTCCAATGCCTGATCACCCTCTCCGTAAAGAACTTCTTTCTAATATCCAACCTAAACCTCCCCTGGCACAACTTGAGACCATGCCCTCTTGTCTTGCTGGTAGTTGCCTGGGAAAAGAGACCAACCCCCACCTGGCTCCAACCTCCTTTCAGGGAGTTGTAGAGAGTGATGAGGTCTCCCCTGAGCCTCCTCTTCTCCAGGCTGAACAGCCCCAGCTCCCTCAGCCTCTCCTCATAGGATCTGTGCTCCAGTCCCTTCACCAGCCTGGTTGCCCTCCTTTGGACCTGCTCCAGCACCTCAATCTCCTTCCTGACCTGAGGGGCCCAGAACTGGACACAGGACTCGAGGTGTGGCCTCACCAGCCCTGAGTACAGGGGAAGAATCACTTCCTAGGACCTGCTGGCCACGCTGTTCCTGATACAGGCCAGGATGCCATTGGCCTTCTTGGCCACCTGGGCACACTGCTGGCTCATGTTCAGCTTCCTGTCAATCCAAACCCCCAGGTCCCTCTCTGTCTGGCTGCTCTCCAGCCACTCTGTGCCCAGCCTGGAGCTCCCCATGGGGTTGTTGTGGCCAAAGAACTCACTAGATATCTAGACACAGGGACACAAAAGCCATTTCATGTTCCTGCCCCTTTCCCCAGCCATGCTCACGTTGCTCAAATGTGACTTTTTCTAAAATTTTACCTGTTTCAGTTAATAACTGACATCACCCTGGTGCAGGGTGCTCCAGGGCTGCAGATCCACATCTGCCCCTCTGTGCTCCCCCATAGGATCCAGGGGACAGCTGCCCTCTCCCCACAGCCTGCAGGGGAACTTCTCTTCTGGCCCTTCCTTCATTCACTGACCTTGGTGTCTTGTGGAGGGCTGGCAGCAGGCTTCCACCTCCTTCTCCATGGACATCTTGGGCATTTGCTGCCACAGACATTCCATGGTCACCCAGGGCAGCTGCTGACTCCTGAGGGAGGTGCTCACCTGGAAATGGGCACTCCAGGTGTCCACAGCACTTATATATCCCCATGGTCACCATGGAGACCCCACATCACACCCCATGGTGTCCAAGCAGCTGACCCCACATCACAAAGCCCTGGGGGTGGCTGTGGAGACTCCCAGGCCTGGAACTGGCTGGGACTGTGTCACAGAACAATGGAATCATGGAATGGGTTGGGTTAGAAGGGTTAAAGATCACCTAATTCCAATCCAACCCATTCCATGATTCCACGATCCCACTCATCTGAAGCCAACCCTGTCCCTGTCCCCATGGAACTCACTTAATAATTCCATTCACCCCATCAGCCTCAGTCAGCAGCACCCTCTCCTTGATTACTCAAGGATGAGCTTCCCGTGCTCCTCCTGCTGCATGATCCTACAGGTCATTCCCATGACCCTCCAGATCATTCTGAATCACAGAATACCTCAGGGTGGAAGAGACCCCTGAGCATCTCCTTGTCTGAGTCCCTGCTCAAGGCAGGATGAACCAGATGAGGTTGCTCAAGGGCTTCCCCAGGGTGGGTTCAACCACAAAGGGGCTGAGAGTGCCTTTTGTCCCACCACACAGGAGGACTATTAAGAGAGTCAGCATTTTTGGATCAAGTCTTAGTCACCTCTCCCAGCTTCTTATCATCAGGAACTTGCTGAGGGTACACTCCATCCCCTCATTCAGGTCATTGATGAAGAGATTGAACAGAAGTGTACCCAGTATTGATCCCTGGGGAACACCACTGGCCACAGGCCTCCAACTTGACTCTCTGGCACTCATCACAACCTTCTGAACTCTGTTGTTGATCCAGTTACTAATCCACATCACAGTCCAACCATCTGTCACATATTTCTCCAGTTTTGTTATGAGGATATTATGGGAGACAGTGTCTAAAGCTTTACTGAAGTCAAGGTAAATGACATCCACTGCTCTCCCTTCATCCACCCATTTGGTCATCCATTTGTAGAAGGATATCAGGTTAGTCAAGCAAGATAATCCACTAGATAGACCTACAGCTATAACTGGGATGATTTTGTATTGATGCATACAGATGTTCAAGGATGAACTCTACTCAGGTTTGCAGTGGGGCAGAAAGGGTTTGCAAATTAGTGTACCCTCAGCACTGAGAATGAGATACAAAACTGTGAAAGCCAGACAAAAATCCTGCAGACAGATCTGTGCTGTGCATCAGGAGTATTCATAATATTGACTTGGACAAACTGGAGAGGTGGGCCCAGGTGAACCTCCTGAGGTTCAACAAGACCAAGTGCAGGTGCAGCACCTGGATCAGAACAATCCTCACCATCAGCACAGGCTGGAGGATGAGGTTTTAGGAAGCAGCCCTGCAGAAAAGGACTTGGGGGTGCTGGTGGATGGAAAGCTGGATATGAGCCAACAGTGCACACGTGCAGAACGCCAGAAGGGCAATCACATCCTGGGCTGCATCAAAAGAAGAGTGTCCAGCAGATTGAGAGAGGGGATTCTGGCACTTTGCTTTGGTAAAACCTCACCTGGAGTACTGAATCCAGCTCTGGAGCCCTTAATAGAGGAAGGACAGGGGCCTGATGGAGGGGTTCCAGAGGAGGGACACAAAAATGATCATGGGACTGGAATACCTCTCCTAAGAAGACAGAGTGAGGGAGCTGGGGCTGTTCATCCTGGAGAACAGAAGGCTCTGGAGAGACCTTCCAGTACTGAAGGGGCACGACAGCAATGCTGGAGAGGGACTGCTTGCAAGGGCCTGTAGAGGTCCCTTCCAACCCAAATTATTCTGTGAATCTCTGTTTCTCTTGTTTTCAGCCACCTCAGTTACCATGGAGAATGCCCAGAGCTGTCCCGAGATGGGATTTTGAGGCTGAAGGCCTAAAAGTGTGGTGTACACGGACTGATGAGCCAAGGCTCAGTGCTGTGAGGACTGTGGCCACTAGAGGAGGATCCTGGGAATGCCAGAATGGTCGGTTTGGTCATGGGGACAGGGGGTCAGGGCTGGCACCTTTGCGGAATGGGCTCAGGGCTGGGCCCTTTGCAGTCCTGACACACAGCCAGGCTTCCTCAGCACCAGAGCCACCTGCACCTTCCTTTTCCCCACCTGCCATCACTGCCTCCTGCTTCCTGCTCCCCCCACACCCTGGGGACGCTTTCTCAGGCCTGTCCCCCCCTCCCCTCCCCTCCCCTCAGGGGGACCCAGGCAGACGGCAAGAAACTTTGGACTTGGACTCTGGAATTGGACTTGTGGAGAAAGAAGCTTCTGCAGCTTCCTCTCCTTGCCTCTTGAGCAATTGTCATGGGCTCAGCATCAACCCCCCAGAGGGCTCCTGACACGTGAGCTGGGCTCCTGGGATGGAGGGAGCTGCTGGCAAGTGGGCAGTGCTGCAGAGAGAGAGCTCTGGGCAGGAGCAGCTCCTCTGCAGAGCGCAGCAGGGCTGAGGGCACTGCCAGGGTATCTCGGGGAGATGAGCAAGGCAGAGAGAGCTTCAAGGGGGTGAAGATGGAGGGGATGAGTGCCAGCTGAGTGGAGGAGAAGCTTCCCAGCTTCTGACATGGTGAGTGTCTGGTGCAGGGCAGTGCTGGTGCAGTTCCTGGAGGCAGCATCTCCTCAAGCTGCAGAGCCAGAGCTGATATCAGGGAGCTGTAAGGGGGGAAGGGGCTGGAGGTGTAAGGGGAATTGTGAAGAGGAGTGAGTGAGGGGGTGTGTGTGCAGGCAGGGGTGGCCAGGGCTGTCCTTCAGAGCAGGGTCCTGCAGCCCAGGGGCTGTGTGCTGGGGCAGGGACTCTGCTGCCTGCCTGCCAGGGGCAGCTCTCAGCCTGCCCGGGGAGCTCCCTGATGCTGGCAGAAGCTGTGGCTGGCAGGAGACAGGGCAGGGTCCTTCTGGTTTTGAGAGTGTTCTCTAGGACAGCACTGCTCTTGGATCCAAATCATACCCAGAATATTTTTGAGGGGATATTTATAGTCACAGACAGGGGACATATTCCTGTTTGGAAACCTGGCTTTTTTCAAGCTGCACTTTCAGTTTTCTCTGTTTTGGTAGGGTGGGAGAAAACCTCATCGGGGGATGCGAGATCAGGTGCTTTGAGTCCCTACAGCATCACCCTCCTGTGTGTTAGGAACCTCAGCCAGTGCTTTCAGCCTCATTTACCGTAAAGATACGTCCAGCATCTCCTTCCCAGCTCCATGAGGTTCTGTGTGACAGCACAGCCCTCAGCCAGCCCGTGGGGTCTTGGGTGCTGGGCACCTTCTCCTCCATCTGAGGTGAAGTGCATCTGTGCTGCCATGTGCCCACCTCCCCCTGCCCAGGGGCTGGAGGTGCCTGCCAGGCATTATCAACATCTGGGAGGGGTTGTGCAGGGCTGGGGGAGGGAAAGGCTTTCCTGAGTGCCCCTCTGCCTTTCTCCATGCCCCCCTCAGCTGCTCTTGCTGTTGACGTCAGCCTGGGAGGGGGAGTTTCAGCTGCAGGCACAGCTCTTGTGGAAGGCTCCTCCCATGCAGATGGTTTCAGGCAAGGAGGTGTCCAGCTGTGCTCTGCCCTGGGAAGCTCTGGGCAGTGCAGTCGGAGTGAGGCTGGGGAGGGAGCTGAGCTCCCTTCATCAGATGCCCACCTTCCATCCCTGGGCTGTCTCCTTGGGGTGTCTGTCCAAGCTGTGAGCTGCCTTGCAGGGGACACAATGAGCCTCCTGTGTCCTGGGCTGGAAACGGGGTGCTGAGACCTTGAGAAAGGGTCAGACCCTGAGTGCTCTGAGCTGGGTCCCTCTGCTCTCAGCAGGGAGAGACAGAGACACAGCCCAGCTCCCCCTTCTTTGCATGCAGCTGCAGGCAATGCTCTTTGCTCACTCTCTTCTGCCTGAGTGCTGCAGCAATGCTGAGGGTTTCTGATACACAAGAACACTCCCTAGAAAAGATGGGGGGAGCTCTACAAAACCAAAACAAACAAACCCCTCTTCCTTCTGTTGTGAGGGTTCCTTTATGCAAGGAGCACAGAAGCTTAAAGGCTTTAGCATCATTAACAATTTAATTTGAATTATATTCACTCTGGGATTGGTCTCTGTGCCCGCCATTCCCATGAAAACCCGGTTGCACAGCTGGGACAGCTCCTTGGCAGCCACTGAACAGTCACTGCTCCTCCTGACACAAACATCAAGAACCAGGGCTGAAGCCATAGGCTTCAAGGAAGAACTTTAAGAAAAATACATATATGTAGGATGGAGATAAGGAAGGGGAAATGGGTCTCATTTTTCTGAGAATTGTCTCCTAAATTATTCTGTTTCCTCCTAAAACAGCTCTCCATGCCTTTTAAAAGCATCAGATGTCCAACAGCAGCTCCATCAGGCAGTTTCTCCTCCTGGCATTTGCAGACAGGCGGGGGCTGCAGCTCTTGCACTTCTGGCTCTTCCTGGGCATCTACCTGGCTGCCCTCCTGGGCAACGGCCTCATCATCACCACCATCGCCTGTGACCACCACCTCCACACCCCCATGTACTTCTTCCTCCTCAACCTCTCCCTCCTCGACCTGGGATCCATCTCCACCACTCTGCCCAAAGCCATGGCCAATTCCCTCTGGGACAACACAGACATCTCCTACAGGGGATGTGCTGCACAGATCTTCTTCTTTGTTACCTTCCTCACAGCTGAGTTCTGTCTCCTGACCGTCATGTGCTACGACCGCTACGTGGCCATCTGCAAACCCCTGCACTACGGGACCCTCCTGGGCAGCAGAGCTTGTGTCCACATGGCAGCAGCTGCCTGGGGCACTGGGTTTCTCACTGCTCTGCTGCTCACAGCCAATACATTTTCGCTGCCCCTCTGCCAGGGCAATGCCCTGGACCAGTTCTTCTGTGAAATCCCCCAGATCCTCAAGCTCTCCTGCTCAAACTCCTATCTCAGGGAAACTTGGTTTGTTGTGGCCAGTGTTTTTTTAGGATCTTGTTGTTTTGTTTTCATAGTGGTGTCATATGTGGAGATCTTCAGGGCTGTGCTGAGGATCCCTTCTGAGCAGGGAAGGCACAAAGCCTTTTCCACGTGCCTCCCTCACCTGGCCGTGGTCTCTCTGTTTATTACCACATGCTTCTTTGCCCACCTGAAGCCCCCCCTCCATCTCTTCCCCATCCCTGGACCTGGTGGTGACAGTTCTGTACTCAGTGGTTCCTCCAGCAGTGAACCCCCTCATCTACAGCATGAGGAACCAGGAGCTCAAGGCTTCCATCTGGAACTGTTTCCACTGACATTTTTCAACAATGACAAATTCATCAGCATTCTCCAGAAATGACTCCTACAACATCTGAATCCCTTTCTTTTTTTTTTCTTTTTTCTTTTTTTCTTTTTGGTTGTTTTGGTTTGGTTTTTTTTTTTGTTTCTTTTTTGGTTTGCTTTGGTTTTCTGCAACCGCTGCATTTATTATTACTGCTGTTGTTACTTTCATTCATGGTTATGCTCCTACATTAATGCTTACACTTGTATTTCTAAAACTGAGAAATGTGCCTGCTTTGTCTCTCCTGGTTCTGTTAAAAAATTTGGTCAAACACTTACTCAGGGTCCTTGATTGTCCTCTAACCAAAACCATCCGCCCTGCTTGACGTCCTGTCCCTCCAGCGTCTCACCTGACCCACTCAGCATAGTGTCACTTTCAAACTTCCTGACGGTGCACTTGATCTGTGTCACTGATGAAGATATTGAACAGGACTGGTCCCAGTATGGATCCCTGAGGGACCATATTGGAATCTGACCCAGTCCCCAGCACCTCCATACAAAGAAAGAATTGGCCATGAATGGGCAGGTTATCAGAGGAACAATTAAAACCCCAAAAGGTCAAGGGCCAGGCAGGCTGCTGCATTGGCAGTGACCTCATCCTCATCACCATTCCAGCCACCTCCCCTTGGCCTCTCCCCTTTCCCTCTGCCCCATCATGTCTCTGCTGGCAGGAGTGGGTTTGTGATGAACATTTTGTCCCCACGGTGCCCAACTGCTGACCCATCAGGCTCCTGGAGCAGAAGTGACCTCACAACCAGCATCACCATTTGTGTCACCTGTGCCCGTCTCTGCCCATCCCCTCCCCTGACTCCTCGTCTCTGCTGGACCCCACATCCAGCAGCCAAACCCATCCCTTTTCCTGGCCTTGCCTTCTCCCTGCCCGACTCCTGGGCAGAGCCAGGCTGGGACATGGCACCTTTGGGCTTTGCAGGGCCCATTTCATAGGAGACAATTTCTCCTATGATTATAAGGACCCCGTTCTGCTCCCCATCCCTGTCTGCCAGCTCAGGAAGTGGAACCTGAGAACAACTGTTCCTTCTACTAAAGGCTGAGGCAAAGAAGCCATTCAGTCCCTCAGCCTTTTCCTCACCCTTGCTCACTCTTTCCTCCTGNCTGGCAGAATCACCTCCTTGGACCTGCTGGCCACGCTGTTCCTGATACAGGCCAGGATGCCATTGGCCTTCTTGGCCACCTGGGCACACTGCAGGCTCATGTTCAGCTTCCTGTCAATCCAAACCCCCAGGCCCCTCTCTGCCTGGCTGCTCTCCAGCCACTCTGTGCCCAGCCTGGAGCTCCCCATGGGGTTGTTGTGGCCAAAGAACTCACTAGATATCTAGACACAGGGACACAAAAGCCATCTCATGTTCCTGCCCTTTTCCCCAGCCATGATCACGTTGCTCAAATGTGACTTTTTCTAAAATTTTACCTGTTTCAGTTAATAACTGACATCACCCTGGTGCAGGGTGCTCCAGGGCTGCAGATCCACATCTGCCCCTCTGTGCTCCCCCAAAGGATTCAGGGGACAGCTGCCCTCTCCCCACAGCCTGCAGGGGAACTTCTCTTCTGGCCCTTCCTTCATTCACTGACCTTGGTGTCTTGTGGAGGGCTGGCAGCAGGCTTCCACCTCCTTCTCCATGGACATCTTGGGCATTTGCTGCCACAGACATTCCATGGTCACCCAGGGCAGCTGCTGACTCCTGAGGGAGGTGCTCTCACAGATATGGGCACCCCACGTCTCCACGGCCCTTATATACCCGCAGGGTCTCCATGGAGACCCCCATGACCATGGTGTCCAAGCAGCAGACCCCACATCACAAAGCCCTGGTGGTGGCTGTGGAGACTCCCAGGCCTGGAACTGGCTGGGACTGTGTCACAGAACAAGGGAATCATGGAATGGGGTTGGGTTGGAAGGCTTAAAGATCACCTTGTTCCAACCCAACCCATTCCATGATTCCATGATCCCATTCATCTGAAGCCAACCCTCTCCCTGTCCTCATGGAACTCACTTTATAATTCCATTCACCCCATCAGCCTCAGTCAGCAGCACCCTCTCCTTGATTACTCAAGGATGAGCTTCCTGTGCTCCTCCTGCTGCATGATCCTACAGATCCTAGAGATGAAGGAAGATATACTAGAAAAGTCTGTGTGGATGTGCCAGGAAAAGAAAATTTGGAAATTGCCTTTAGTTTTCCAGAGAGGTTTCCTGGATGGAAATGAAGTATTTGAGAAAATCTACCTTGATTTCTCCCTGTTTTTTATCCTATGGCAAAGCAACATCCCCAGAGGCATCAGATGTCCAACAGCAGCTCCATCAGGCAGTTCCTCCTCCTGCCATTTGCAGACAGGCAGGAGCTGCAGCTCTTGCACTTCTGGCTCTTCCTGGGCATCTACCTGGCTTCCCTCCTGGGCAACGGCCTCATCATCACCAGCATCGCCTGTGACCACCACCTCCACACCCCCATGTACTTCTTCCTCCTCAACCTCTCCCTCCTCGACCTGGGATCCATCTCCACCACTCTGCCCAAAGCCATGGCCA